>JAQFYT010002636.1:0-12383 GCA_034694925.1 Ceratophysella denticulata
TGTACTGTCGCTTGTTTTGTATATGTTGCTTAAAAATACTCAGGTCGGTCTATCTACTACGTTACGACGTTTTATTTCTAATTTTTGATGAAATTGAAACTTGAAACTAGTTTCCATGATTTCCAGAATTTGCCGAGGTTCAAGCTGCAATATGCTGGCTCATCCGCGTCCCTAACCACGGAGAGTGACCTCCGAAAACCAGTTCTGATGATGGACATTCAACAACTTCTCTTGTATGCTGTCGGGGGAAATACTGTGTCGCATCCACCACGGTTAGTGCATAACTTACTCATTCAGGAATAAATAATAAACCATAACCCTCAAGGAGTATGCATGACATATGACATTGCTCCTTGCTTTGGCTTCCCAGATGGTGTGCCTTGGAGAAGTACAACCGACTGACCCACATTGTCGCAGTGGTACTGGAAGGACTTTCTTCTCATGATTTCTTCACCTACGAGCACCTGTTTCCTAAGCTGACAGAAATTTTCCCTGACCGCGTTGAAGTCATCGGTCCGTCGAATTACGGGAATGAAGTGGCTGAAGAAATGGCTTGTGTTCCAATTTCTAAGATTCAACAACGGAACATTTTAGCTGGTAAGTAAGGCGATTTGTTTTCGAAATTGAATTTTCGAAGCATATATTTTCCCTAATTTCAATTTTGTCATTGTAATTCCAGAATACGGCACAATGGAAGCTGCTCTGAGCTCAAAACAAGTTTTCAAGGTATTCCGTACACTTTTCCCGATAAAACCCAAGGGAACGGATGAGGAAGAGGACGAGTATGCATTGAACGTGTCGAGAGGGTCCATATCCGAGATTCCATCCCAAGACATGTTTCCAAGGACACTCTTACTCCTTAGTCCCCAGCAAATGATGATTGAGGGCTTCCCACTTCCCTTTGAGTATGATAAAAGATACAGATACTCCGATTTCAAGCTCACGAAAACTAGCTACACGGAGGTGTCTGTAAAATCTCCAATTTTTGCTGTTGATTGTGAAATGTGTATGAGTGGGAAGGCGAAGGACGTCCAGGAATTGACACGGATTGCAATCATCAACGAAAATCTTGAAGTACGAATCCGACATTGCAACTGCAAATAATAATTATTTAGTTCAAAAGCTTGATTATTGATGATGGAAATAATGTTTTTTTTTCTTTGTTGCAGACGGTTTACTCCACATACGTAAAACCCAGTAATCCCATCACTGACTACGTGACCAGATACTCTGGAATTACGAAGGAAATTCTAGCTGACGTTACGACGACTTTGGATGACGTTCACGATGCCTTACGAAGGATTCTACCGGATGATGCTATACTCATCGGTCATTCACTAAACTGTGATTTGTTAGCCATGAAGGTAAGAAACGGGTCTGAGGACAAGTAAACGATGAATGTTTGGTATTTTTTCAGTAAGTAATGTGTAATCTAATTTCTTGTTCCAGATGATTCACCCATATGTCATTGACACAAGTGTTTCCTTCAATTTGTCTGGAATCCGAAGCAAAAAACCCAAGCTGAAGGACATCACCAAGCAGTTCCTCCGAGAAGAAATTCAAGAGGGTCATGATGGGCACTGTCCCGTGGAAGATGCTGGGGCATGCATGAAATTAATTAAACTCAAGCTTGCAAATGGTAAATAAATGCAACATAACTTATTTTCTAGCTTAAGAATTTCTTTCAATTCAAGCAAACATGCTAAAGTTAGTGCTTTCCATTTTCAGGTTATCAATTTGGAGACGCTCTAATTCCTTCAGATGAGTCTGAGACAAAGAAAACTCCGCAGATTGTCTTGGCCGCTTCCATTTTCAACCGAACTGAAAAATCCCAAGAAAAAGGTGAGTGTAGCCGTAGCGTCAACAGAAACAGTTAAACTGTTTGGAAATGAAGTTGGCGTTGATTTTTTGAATATTTATTGGTTTATTTTTTTTAGTGTCTGTGATAGCAAAGGACCATATTTTGGAAAGCTATAAAACCTTTGCTGTGGGAATCAAATCAACCACATTCAAACCGGTAATACAATTTTATATGCTCAAAGTTTGCAAAAATGAATCCAATTTTACTTTAATTGTGTGATTTGTGCCCAGATTTCCGTGACCAAGACCTCAGAAACCATCAAGAAGCTGTCAGAAGGAGTGATGGACAATAAGCTCTCAATTGCTCACGTTGACCTCGGAGGCTCCGTCAAGCGAGCAGCGGAGGATGAAGCAAAACTCGAGAAAATTTTCAGGAGAGTGGACAGGTGGTGTGAGACTGCTTTTAAAAATGTGTCCATGAATGGCCTATGTGTAGTTCTCTTTGCCGGAGATAAAAATAATGTAAAACTAGGCTCCCAGGCCACGAATAATAATAACAGTGAGGGTGAGAGTGACCAAGACAAGAGTTCCATTTCCATTTCTAGTACAAGTGACGACAGTGACAGTTCCCCAACCAAGAATAAGAAATCCAAGACATTTGACGACAACGACAGCACCAATTCTCCTAAAGACGAAAATGATAACAGCAGCAGCAGCAAGACTAACTCAGAATCGACTTCTCAACCTCGTCCTCGTGTCAATCGCCGTGATGGCGCTTGTTTCATTCGTGTTCACTCCAAGAAGGACGGACAATGAGTGAAACACCACACGAGACCTCGATTTCTGAAGTTATGCTGAGCTGCTCAACGAGTCCACAAGGAGAAAATGAAAAACCTGTCATCAACATGTCAATGTCAACTGTCACAACCCCACATCCCCAAACTGTTCCTGTAAATAGTAAGTCAATGTCAACGTCCACTGTCACTAATCCTGTTAATGTTAGCTCCGACCCTGTCACGGTCACCAATGAGCTCACCACCGGTCCCAAAGCCAAGAAAATGAAGCAGTCAAAATCCCTGTACAGTAATCTATCAATGAGAATTATATTGTCTGAAGATTATCTCCGAGATATACCCCTCACGGAAGTTTTAGTATGCAGAATTACAGATCGTAAAGAAGCTGGGAATTTAGCCACGAAACTCCCGGCCTTACCCCAGTCCCTCCGTCACCTCAAGAGAATTCGTACACGTCAATGTCAACTTCAAATTATTATTTCGGATTTGAACCCCAACACCCGCTCTGAATTCGAGACCAAAGGTAAAGATTTCTACCCAGGCCTGGACATGAGCTCTCTTCGTCCCATGCAAGTCGCGTCCCTCCCGCCCCTCACCCGTCGTCAGTACAACGCCGTGTCCACCTACTGGCCCTGTAATTTCCACCCTGACCGAATTCTTGAAAAACTCCTGGAGAACAACGCGGGGTTCACGAGTGAGGAAATGGCCGTCGTTCGCGGAAACGTGGAGAGTGTCATGGAGAAGTCAGAGGTCAACGCTGGAGTCCCGGTCTGTCTCATCTATGACCCAGCCGATAAGGAAGTCCTCGTCTGCACCACCGGCCTACCCAAACACATGTACCCTCTCCGACATGCCGCTACGGTAGCTGTCGACGGAATGGCCAAACTCCTCGGTGGGACTTCGTTCCTGGACGGAGAGTACATGAAATCTGTGACCCTACCTCCGGGCATTTCTAGAGCGAGTTCGAGCAGAGCCCGGAACACCCCCACGGACTATCTCTGCACAGGCCTTGACGTGTACCTTTCTCATGAGCCCTGCTTCATGTGTGCCATGACCCTTCTTCATTCTCGGGCCAAGAGAGTTTTCTTCATCAACAAAAGCCCAGGTGTAGGAGCACTGGAGTCAGTGACGAAAATCCACTGTTTACCCAAAATTAATCATCGATATACTGTATTCCATATACAAATTTAAGTGTAACGTCTAATCTTAGGAGTTGTGTTGTGTCTGTTCTGTACTTATTCCAAATGTTCTTATTCTACTTCTTACGAGTTTACGAGACCTACCTGTTTGAATTATGAAAGCGCCGACGTGCACAATAGAATAAAACTCATAGTTTATTTATGGATTTTGTCCACAAATTACGAATTACCTGGTTACACGAAGTAGATTCAATTCAAATGGGCATACTTCAAACAAAATGCGCATTTTAGGTCATCGACTAGTTCCTAGTTTATAAAATCAACCTACAAATTATATCAGTCACGTCGGAGAACGGAATACAGCGCACAACGCACAATTAAAGCGTAAAACTTATATCTATGTAGTAAGTAAATTGAACTTAGTGGTTACAAAATGCAGGATGTCTGGTAAGGATTTCCGAAGAAAGAGATTCATAAGTGTTCAGAGATGAGGTAGACATACTTTCCCCACAAATAGTTCTGAGATAACTGTTATCCAGAGTGCGAGAACGAAGAAAATATAGGAAACACCGACTTGATGAGAATTCGGAAGTTGATACGCCTCTCCCCCGATTTGTGGAATATGAAATCCGATCGGGAAGATGACAGCCGCGAAGCAGAACAGAATCACTGGAAAAATACAGTGAACAGGGTTAATTTAGAGCTCCAATTTGTTTCTGGATTTTCGGTTGACCTACTTGCAACGAAGCCAATCCATCTCGCATGTGAAATGACACTGCGTTCCCAGTAGGAGACAATGAGGAGAACCACCGTGGTCGTGATGGCGATACAACCCACGAAAATGCAGAGGAGCGTGATGGCCCATTCTGTGGGGAGGGTGGGGGCAATGCATATCTGGGGACGATTGTAAATCGTGATACATTCTCTCATTAAACCCAGCTTCGTGTCACCTGGAAAATACAAATAAGTAGTTGAAAATTAGCGAAAAGAATACTTATTGTGGAGACGGGTAGCTTAGAATCTCGAAACTTATCCTTCCACTCACAGTCCATGCTATTAGCATTTAACGTGTGAGTGAGTGGAAGGATGTTTCGAACTCACGGTCCATGCTATTAGCATTAAGCGTGAGTGGAAGGAAAAAGTTTCGAATTCACGGTCCATGCTATTAGCATTAACGTGTGAGTGGAAGGATATAGGTTTCGAACTCACGGTCCATGCTATTAGCATTAACGTTTGAGTGGAGGGATATAGGTTTCGAACTCACGGTCCATGCTATTAGCATTAACGTTTGAGTGGAAGGATATAGGTTTCGAATTCGAACTCACGGTCCATGCTATTAGCATTAACGTGTGAGTGGAATGATAGAGGTTTCGAGATTCTGAGCCATTCGTCTCTACGTCTCTACGTCTCTACAAGACACAAAACACTAGGTATGCTCTGTAAACACGTAATTATTCCTCACCTCCGACATCCGTGACGATCCAATCTGGCAAGCTGAAATGTAAATTAAAACCATACATTCAGTTTTAATTAAAATACAATGCAACATGATATATTTCTTGTGTCAATGTAATAAATGTCGAACATGTGACATGTTATCTCAATAAATAAACGTACTAACAACTGAACTGACCTGACACTGATGACAGCGAAAACATCCGCAATGACGAAGAGAATACTGGAGGTGAGCGTGAGTCTGTCCATATCCTCGTGCACAAACAGTGACAATGTCAACAGTTAGATTAAACTTTAAACTAATCTCGTTTTCAAATCCATGTTTTATTTTACCAAACTAAAGTTGACATGTGACGTGACAGATGATATATGGGTGCGGGTTGTGTGCATGGACGCGGTGGCGTGCGCGGTGGGCGGTGGGCCGACGGTGGTTCCATATGCCTTTTTTGGCGTGGGTTCTGTTCATTTTCTCCTTTCACCACGTACATCATCCTATCATCTATCTCCTAGCACGCACGCAGTGAGCCGAGCGAGAGGAAGAGAAAAGGAACAGGTGACAGGTTCTACTTTCAGCTTTGTTTTTGTGTCAGTTCAGGTCATCACACGGGTCAACAGCAACAGCTCCTTACATCTCCAGCTGTGTCAGAGGTCACACATCCAACATCCAGCGTCAATACCTGACCACGAGGCAAACGACAAACTCCAGCTTCAGTCATCCATCCGTCATCAGTTCCGAGGTTGTTGCTTATTTACATACATACACACAGAGACATAACGATTTCAAAGTCAATTGCTGTTGTTTGACTGATTAAATGATTAATTAATTATATGTTATGCATATTTCTTACAGATTAGTTATGTGCTAAGTATGTCATAATGTATCCTGAGTGTCACGTTTGCACGTTATGGCGATGTACAGTTGACAGTGTCGCTGCTAATAGACAATATAATAGGCTATGCAGGCATACTGTGTATTTGTACGATTGGATTTTGGATTATATAGTCAATTTAATAATATATTCCAGCAGGTTACAGAGAAGAGATCGAGCTAGATTCTCGTTGTCGTTATCGCTTCGAGTATCATGGACGAGGAGGAGGTTACTTCGACCACTGTGGATGAGTCCGACGTTGGGAACGTGAGCACGTCAAGTACTGCCTCTCCAGACTCCGTCAGTGTTATTGTGAAGTGTGACAGCGGAACTTCGACTGCAACCGCTGCCACCGAGTCGAGCTTGAATCTCAATCAGAAGAAACGGAAGAGTACGGATGGAGATGAAGATGAAGTTACAGAAGTGGCTCCGGGTGGCTCTGCCTCTCCATTGGCCACCATTGCGGACGTGGAAGCAAATGGTTCGAATCCTGTCCAAGTTCAAGACATGTCGGAAATCCCAGAGACTCCTGCTGAGCCAGAGGAACCTGAGGTCCAAGTTGACCTCCGGGTCATGTTCAATAAGCAGCTTATCCCTGTTCGGATTTCACTCAAGAAAACAGTTGGTAAGGAATGTCAATTGACAGTGACCTGACCATTTGAGGTACTTTATGGTGAAGCTCATAGCATGGCTTTTCTCCTCGTAGGTGACTTGAAGCGAGTGCTGGAAAAGACCACGGATGTTCCACCCGATCTCCAGAAAATCTTGATCAAGGGAATCCCGAAAGATGATGTTCGTCTCGAGACCCTGGGAATTACAGCGGGTTCCAAAGTTCTCGTGATTGGGTCCAAACTTACAGATATTCTGTCCGTGTCCAAGCCTATACTTACCAATGAACCGAAAGGAAGCAAAGAAGGTTCCACGGCTGAAACTCAAAACTGGTGCTCACAGCCTCGTCATCAGAAAATCGTGGGAAAAGGTGTTCCGGATGATGCCATGCCTGGAATTCTTGAAGTTAAGGATCCGCTCCCGCAGTTTCCCTTGTCTGGAATGCTAGGGTCAAAGGGGTCCAAAGTTCGGCTCACGTTCAAGCTCGAGGCAGATGAGGTAAGTAGGCCAGGATTACGATTATTACTTTAAAAGTTGTCTGATTTCACATTTGGATTTTGTTGCTCCTGCAGTTGTGGATTGGCACGAAGGAAAGAACTGACAAAGTACCTATTGGGTCCATCCGACACGTGGTCAGTCAACCCATTACAGGATTTGAGCACTATCACATTATGGCTCTCCAGCTTGGGCCTACTGAAGCCTCACGTCTTTTCATTTACTGGGTTCCTGCTCAAGTAAGGACACCTAACCTATGACATGCGTCTTTATATTAAGCACTGGTTATTGATTCCATGTTCCATCTGATTTCAGTTCATCTCGGCTATCAAGAATGCCCTCGGCGCCTGAATCACTTCAAACTACGAGCTGTCAGCAATCCCAACCAAGTCCATCTGACATCCAAATTATTTACAAGTACATAATACATAATACTATATAATTATAAATACTTTAGAATAGAACAAACCCGCAGCCTCCCTCGTTCGTCCTGGATGGATCGACTGAACTGAAGTGAAGCATTGAAGCAAAGTCTTACTCGAAAAGTTCGAAAGCTCAATTATTAGAAGAGTACACTAGGAGTTTGTAATTTTCATCTCTTTTTCTACATTTTTCCTATATACTTACAACTTACAACCCTAACTACGAGACTATACGGTGAAGATGAGAGTAAGCCAACACATTACTCCGTAAGTAAATCAATTTTCCAGGTTTTTGCATTTGGGCAACTGTAAACTATGGTACCGGTCGCATGTGCGATCTACAGCCTGAAGATCCCACTCTGCAGGCTGCAGGGAGATCGCACATGCGACCAGTAGTACCAAAATATACCTATAATGAATTATGGCGCAAGGTAATTATGTAGATGCGGAGTGTGAACGGTGCGTACTTGAACGAAGTTCAAACGAGATTATGAATTATGTTGACCCTCTCTCTATGTTATATTTTGAAATATTTATTGAAAATCTACACGTGAACAGCTAAATCTTGTACCAACAATCTATTGTACTTAGATAATCCTCATGTTTGTAAATGAATTATCGCTTAGCTTAGCTCATGATAAAATATCTACAAAATAAACCCTATTCGACCGAATTCCATGGTGTAATTTATTAATATTTTTAATTTTTAATGCGTAAAGAAAAAAACTCATACAATTGAATTTTGAATCGAATAATTTAATTAGTTTTACGTACAATTACAGTACATTGAACTAGGGTTCGGATAGGTCTAAACGATCAAAATTATTTAAGTTGAAAGTTGAAATTCATTCTATTTACAGCGCAGCTCAATCAAAGGTATTCTAGGTATTTCTAATTAATTACTCCATTTTATTACGAGGTGATGTGATTAACCGACATTGACAAAAGGGTTGTCAGTTCTTTTCTTGGATGACTTTTTAAATTGTTGAAATTGGGTCGGATGTCAGATCAGAAGTTACAAGGTTACTATTAAAATTTAGACGATATCCGTAAAGACAGATAGGAGCAAAATAGAGCCAATCCTTCACTCAAAACTAATCAATTCAGCCGTACTTGGTTCAGCCTGGACTTGGAGTTCGGGCTGAGGATGAGCCATGTCGTGGTTGGATCCAGGTTGGGCCATTGTCATAACCGGCGGAGCGGGTTGCTGCTGCGGGTAAAATTGCTGCTGCTGTGGTGGCAATTGCTGTTGTTGCGGTGGCAACTGTTGTTGTTGTTGCGGTGGCAACTGTTGTTGTTGTTGCGGTGGCAACTGTTGTTGTTGCGGTGGCAACTGTTGTTGTTGCGGTGGCAACTGTTGCTGTTGTTGTTGCGGTGGCAACTGTTGTTGTTGTTGCGGTGGCAACTGTTGCTGTTGTTGCGGTGGCAATTGTGGCTGCTGTTGTGGCAATTGCTGGATGTGGCCCTGTTGCGGTGGGCCCTGAAGCTGAGTCTGACTCGACGGTCCTGGCATCTGGCCCTGGAGTTGTTGCGGAGCCTGCATTTGGCCTTGATGTTGCGGCGGCGGGGACTGGATCTGTCCCTGCTGGACCTGTTGAGGCTGTGGCATCTGCCCTTGACCTTGTGGACCTTGGATTTGACCCTGGCCTTGAAGCTGTTGAGGCGGTTGCATTTGACCCGAATGTGGAATAAACTGCGTCGTTTGAGGTTGATATTGTTGAGTCATTGGAGGATTCTGTTGAGGAACGTATTGTCCCTGAGCCATGTAATGCATCTGTGGGTCCGGGAGCTGCTGCTGTGGGATTCCCATTCCAGGCTGCGGAGCACCAGGCATGTATCCTAGAAAATTACAGTATTTTAGTGTCATCGCAGGGTGCGTGCCAGACCAATCACTTTAGTTATTCTGAGCCACAAAATAATGCCAATGCATATGCAGAAGTTTGTCTGAAATCTGTGATTGGGTTACCTTGCGGAGGATATCCAGAATAAACCGAGACATTGGGAATCATTCGCTGTTGCTCAATTCTCAACTGCATCTGTCGCTCTTCTTCCTGGACACGACGGAGAGCAATTTCTTGTTGGTACTGAAGATAGGCATGTTTCTTCTCTCGCATAGCATTGAGCTTGATAGCCATTTGCATCTGACGCTGTCTCTCCGCTTCCTCTGCAATTTGTCGACGTTGTTCATTATGATCGTTACGCAGGGCAGTCAGGGCATCTCTCGCATCCCTCACTTGACTCAGCTTATCCTGAAGCCCTTCGTACTGGCCTGGAAAAAAGAGAATAGGTTCAATCGTGTCACAGAGAGGTCAAATGCAGGTCACCAGTCACAGGGGTCAACTCATGTTCTCGGTCTCACCTCTGCAGTCATCCTGTGCCTGAATATAAGTCAGGAGTTGGGAATGCAGAGCCGTAATATTCATGAAAAGTCCCTGAACTGAAGTATCATTCGAAATATGTCTTCCACGACTTGAATTGGACTTCATACGATTATTGAACATTTCAATTTGACTCCGAAGTGAGTCCATGAAATGATCAATTTCCTCAGCCTGTTCCATTCGGTTCCGGTTCTGAATAATGGGTGCAGAGGGTGGGAAGGCAGATGGAAGTGAATTGACCCCAGCTGTTTCTTCACGAGAATTTTCCTCTCGACCCTGACCCTGTCCACCCTGTCGCTGTTCCCAATATGTTCTGTCCAAATAACGAGCCAGTTCTGGGTCCTCAGCCTGTGCTCCTCCTGATGAAGTTCCATTCGTGGATTTCCCGGTTCCATTTCCGCCCTTTTGCGGTGAAATCTTTTCAGTGAAACTCATTTTTTCGGATTCAGCAGCCGAGTTGGAGCTGGATGAAAATGAACCACTGTTGTTCGAGCCAGAATTTCTCATCCGAGATTCACGTTCACGTTCCTTGGCTTCGGCTTCCGATTGGGAAATTGCGAGGGCTAACTGAAGTTGCTCTTCTTCCGCTAATTCTTCTTCCGTTTTCCCCTTTGGTGGCTGGGTCTGGGCGTGATGTTGCTGGAATTTGCATATGACAATTTCATTAGTAGAATAAGATAATGGAATATTGGTAAATGGTATACGTGTAATATGCGATTCCAGTCAAAAGGCTGCAAAACCCACATGCAATGTGGAACAAACAGTACGAATTAAATCAAAACTTTAGGCTGGGATCGCATATTACTCGACGATATGTACAGGGCGAAGCTAAATGTTTTGCACCCCTCTAGCCTCTAGGTCATACTTCCGAAAATCGCACAATGACATAATGAATGATATATCAAATTAAAACCAATTTTATTGCGAATCTAGCGGTGCAATGTTTTGACTTTTCTTGCAAGCGGCTGCTGTGCAACGCAAGATAGAGAATGCGAACGACTCATCAGCGACCCATCTTGCTCTTGCTCCTCAATGAGACTGCAAAATCCGGCTCGATGCGAAGATCGCGGCCGTGCGCGGCTTAAGTTTCCGTAACGCTAGAACGTTCCAGGTGTTGAAAGCGGTCATGTGACTATTGACCCAGGTATGCTGGTGAAGGGTTTGGATCAATTTTGCATCGATTTAAAATATGTTAATGTTATGGTGGACCATAAACAGCAGGAAGAGTGAAAATTCGACATTTTTCACTATTTTGCGCTGTGCAGCGGCCGCTTGTAAGAAAAGTCAAAATATTATTGCAGCATTAGATCCGCAATGAAATTTGTTCTAGAGGGGGGTGAAAACATTTCGTGTCGCCCTGTACATATACCAGAATACAGAATACTCGTTTAAAAATAAAAATACATAGTAAATACTAGCATGCAGAGAACAGAAAACGCACTAATTAACTTGAAAGCATACTGCCAATAAATTCTACAAAAACAAGCGAGCAAGCGAAGACAGATTGTAGGTTGATGATCCCGGGATGGAATGGAATTTGGAATTCAACGGTAGTGTAGGTAGTATGTATGACCCAATTCTTCATATAAGAGTTGTAGACTCAAAACGTACTTTGGACTTCGGACTAGAAGATTTAGTTTTGGCTCTAGACTCCGCAATAGAGGCGAGAAGAGCTTTTTGGTACATTTCATCCGTACTTGAGGAAGTCCGGACGACAGGTGATTTATGATGAGCATGAGCTACATTATGCCTACAAGGAAGCACAAGAAAAAAACAAACACCGGAAGGCTACAACAAAACGAGCTAAAAAACAACAAAAGAATAAGAGGACTTCAAAGTACCGGTACTGGTGACTTATTAGAATGATGAGGTTGACCACGGCTTGCTCTCATAAGCATGTCCACAGGGTCCTCAATATTCTCATTCTCCCTACGACGGTCCACCAAGTAAATTAGTATTTACGTAATATTATCTATTTACTTAAAATTTACTGTGTGAATACTCACAAGCCTAGCCACTGACAAATTAAATGGTCAGTTGTCAGTCACAATGCTATCAATACAGTGCAATCAACAGATCACTGAACTTTAAGGCTTAATTTGAGTAAATAAGTCTGTTAGACGCTGGAGTTCGACGTGAAATGAGGTTGTTTATTGCTTTTGCTGTGCTGTGCAAAGAGCTAGGATGAAAGATAAACGCCTGACTTTAATTTCAACGATAACATCCTAACTAATGCTGTGCTGACTCAACAAAAAAAAACTAGTTTGTTCTCATCATCACACTACTCGAGTGTTAAGAGGGTGGTATTAATGGTACTTCCCGCTTCCCTCTTGCTTCTATCGAAGGAGAAGAGAAGAGTTTTTCTCCTTTTTTTGGTTTGCTCTTAGAGAGGATTGGACTTGTAGACTCAGTGGCGGCCCCA
>JAQFYT010002637.1:0-12379 GCA_034694925.1 Ceratophysella denticulata
AGTTAGCGTCTTAGTAGCTGGAAAAAATATGGATGACCGTATTACGCTATAGAAAGACGAAATAAGCAATTTTACAAAAAAATTTACATTGTACCATAATTCTATATGCAGTGTTTGTTTCCTTCTCCGGACAAGAAAACCACCAACACGGGTGGAGTTATTTGGAAATATTTGCGGTATGTAAGGTTACTAAAACTTGTAATGCCCAACTAAATATAATGTACACGCCGGCTCACGCGTTGTGTACTGCCCAAAAACAAAATACTAAAAACTGTTTGTGCTTTGTACAAACCCCATGCAAAAACCCATATCAATAAACACCTGAACAATTGATTATGATACAGCTATGTTGGGTTAGGTTAGGTTAGATTACAACGACTTTGATTTAACCTAACTTTACATGGCTACTACGTCATGATTTTTGTAAGTATATCAAAAAGGCGTTTCACGATAAAACCTGTGGCATTGATAACATATTCATCACTTTACAGCACATATAAGGACAATATTCATAGTTTACCAATTTGTGGATTATCGAGATCTGCATTTGTAGTCAATAGCTCAAGCCTGCCTTGGAGTGACCAAAAGTTAAACCATGTAACTCCAGGAACTGCCGTTAGGGGAGAATACTGTTGCTAGATTTGAATTACCAGAAGCCATGGCATGTGACGAGGTATATTAACAAACCCTGCCGCGTTTAATAAGAACTTTTTGAATCAATGTATAGATTTTCAACTATTTCATGTTAATTCTGCCTTGTGTGGGTTCAAGAGTATAAGGTGACTATGTGTATTGCATACATACATACAACATACATATGTGTATTGCATGCGTTTCATGTCAAATATGCATGTTTCGTCTGTTCTTGTTACTTAAATTAACATCCTGTCATTACCTAATTGGAATTAAAGACACCTATAACGCAAGGAAAATCAGTTTTCCAGTACTCGCTTACATTCTCAGGAACGCCTGTCGTGAGAGAATATTCATATTTTGTTGCTTCTCAAAGTATTATCTACTTATATATTTAGAATAACAAAGTTCTCTCATTATGCTGGCTTTAAAACTTATGCTTTGAATGACGAAATCGAATGAATGAATCCTGCACGAGTGTCACTTGCTATTGCGTATTTTTTTTGATTACGAATTCGATTCTCATCATAAATTAAATTTATGTTTGTTGCGTTGTTATCGTCGTTGGAAAGAAAAGAACCCAATTCATGATATATTATTTATAAACAATCGGTAATAGATATTTTAAGTTTATATTTCACTAATTATTATTATTGGTACTTACTTCTGATTTGCGTTGTGATACTGCAGAAACCGAGGCAAGAGTTTTCTCCATTGAGACGCAAGTTTTGGATAACTAAAACGTAGTAAACCATATTGACATTAAATTAGTTTCATTTGTTCAAATTTTTTAAGAGTTAACAAAGCCAAAGCTTAGATTTCCATTGGTTTGAATTGGTTTAAATGTAGATATTTCGGTAGGTCGTGTACGCAGTAGCAAAGAAATAATTTAAAGCAACATGGGACGCAACATGTGCTGACACGACTTATAAGTCGTATGTCAAAGCAACTTTTCGTGCCGCTGGCGCCGCAGCTGGACGGAGGGAGATTTGCAAGCGTTCCCGATGCCGTTTCCTAGAGAATAACTACATTTTCTGTCCCTTTGCTGTCGAGACACTTGGCACCTTCGGTGGAAGCCTTCAACTTGGTAAAGGATTTAGGTAAACCTATTTGAGAAGCCACCGGCGAGCCAAGATCCAGATTATTTCTAACCCAAAAAATCAGCGTCGCTATTCATGGAGGAAACGCCATTGAAATCCTCCGAAAATGTACATGAAATATTCTATTTATAAATTCTATTCGCCAATAACCGATAACCAAATAATGTAATTACGTGGAAGTTTAAATATATCACTGTATGTATCTTTAAAATTTTAAGCAAACTTGATTCCAGCTAGGACTGGACACCAGGAAAATAAGTAACTAGAATGATTACGGGATCTTACAATTCGAAAAGAGGGGCGGAGGTCAGCAATATAAGTTTATTTTCAGCCAAACCCAGAGAGCTAGTGCGCGTTACACTCATCTGACCGTTAATGAGCATGGTAAAGCTCATTTGCCCATTAATGTGCTTGGGAACACGTATCTGATAATTAAGATGCATTGAAACTCTCATATAATTGTTAATTCGCAAGAAAAAACTTATATAATCGCCATAATACACATTCAAGGGTCAAAGGGATGTTTGATTTTGGGTTTAATAAACTTAACTGTACGTCCCAGGTCCATAGCTACACGAATATCGATTCAAAGCTTGAAGGTCGTATGGTCAACCTTCTGGCCTAAGTTTAGCGTCATTCATTGAATGTAGATTTCGGTTTTTAATAGTAGGTAAGCTTATGCCATTGTAAACTTTAGTAAATCAACGATAAATTAACAAAAAATTAAAGATATTATTTTGCCAAATCGGGGTGATCCGAATCGGGTTTGGGAGGAGTTGCTGGTCAAACAGATTCGTCCATGCACTCATTTGGAATACTCACAAACATACAAAGTACGATTTTATATAAGTGGATATATATCTGATAATTTGAATATAGTTTAGAAATAACACGTCAGTTACCCTGGTTGTATAAGAATTCAAAGACTCTCACCCTGCTTATTGGTATCATTTGTTTGAAAATATGATTCGAAAGCCTCAAATATAATCTAGTTGCCCTCTAAGCAAATCTTAGCTACCCCTCATGGCTCCATCTCTCTCTGTTTTTAAACTGGAATCAGGGTATATAATATCCATTTTCCAATCAGGTGTAAAAACTAATATTTAACGTGTGAGTTAAATTTGCAACAACCAAGCTGCATTTGCACACATATAAGCCTTATTTGGTTTTAAAAATATACGTAATAAACAGCTGACCTTGTTATATTGGTTTTCCAGGGCATTCATTTTTTTTAACATCTAGAAAAATTGAGATCATTAGATAATCATTACTCGGAGTAACAACACAATTATTACGCGGAGTAACTTAGTTTTCGGGTATTTCCGCCAGTTCTTAACAGATAAATAATCATTTTTAGGAACAAACCCATTTAGCCTATGCAAACTAGAAGCAATACAAATCTCTCAAATTTTGAACCATAAAGTGAGTTTTTAAAATGAAATCAGAAAATTAATTACCCTGTAGTTTTTGACTTACCTCTTCATTCATCCCATGGGTGGTATTCAACTGCTCCATGACCTTACCAAAAGTGAAAACTCTTTATTAAACATCTTGTCATTGTTATACTATAGTACCTAAATGCCAACGTGCGTCTTGTTAAAAAAAAGTAAATTTAGAGTTTCGCGTGCCTCTGAGAAGTAGTCAGTCCTGAGTGGGATGTCCAACTTATTTCCAACTACTGAGGCACCTAATCTAGTATAAGGCAAATTCAGAGGAATAGGAACTGGTAATAAGCCTAAAAATCCAATTAACAGCATCGGTCACCTTGTAATGTTTCCTTTTTTTAACATAATGGCGGCGTCAGAATTATATTAACGCGGCGAAATATTACCGAATCTACAGCAAGGCGCAAGCTCATTCAAAATATAAATTAAAACTTAAAGCAGCCAACTTATCACTACATCTTCAAAAATAGCACAAAACATGCTATTATAACTACGAAATACTCGGTAATATAAGTTGATGACATGTGTAGTGTAGACTAGACGGTATTGGCAAACATACTTCGAGAGGGTTTTTGGTATTTGTGCGCCTGTATGGTTGTGTGTAATGTCGGTAGGTTTTACTTGCCTGTATTCACAGGTCCGCCCCGCTGGGTTTATAAATCTTAGTTAGGTTAGGTTAGGCTTCTCAAAAGCCCTTCGGGCTTCATCGAAGACCTACCTAACCTAACTAGATTTCTAAACTTGCGGGCGTTTCGGAAAACCTAACCTTATAGAATGAATCTCAGATGCCGACCTGTGACCACTACGGGTTAGTGCATTGTGGTCAGAAGTCGGAAGTGGAACGTGAGTAGTAATGTGTGGGAACGATAAAATCTCAGTGTCAGGAAACACATAAAGTACAAACAACCATCGAAGTATGTTTACCAATACCGCCTACTTTAGTGTAGGCTGACAACTTGGAGATCAGAAAATGATTAGTGCATTAATCAACTAAAGATTTTTCAAATTCTCGGATTTAATTAGGTTTTAGTTTAAGAATTTGATCAAAAACACTGTAGATAAGGTTCGAATAAGGTCACGGTACTCATATTGATTGTATATGGAGATGCGTTTCACGCATTTAAATAGGGTTAAGTTAAGAAGCGGAAGAAGCGCAGCAGAGCAAGAGTCAAACAATTTTACAAAACGTATGCTAATAAATTTCCTTTATTAAGGCTTCCACATGTGAACAAATAGAATAAATACGGAATGCTAATTATAAGTTGAAAATGTCGTCAAATTTGGAGGAGAGGAAACGTATGCTTATATGGGGATGTGCCTTCTGTATTAAAAAAGGCATTGGTTAGCAGCAGAAGAAGCGCTGAGGTGTTATAACCCCGGCCACGGTGTCGCCTAAGGTTCTATAACAATGTGCCGGGCACTACTGTCTTCTATATTCTACTGTTGCCTGCTGTCTTATGCAGATGATGTGATGTGTTGTTCATGTGCAAAGGTCGTACTCCGGAAAGTGGTTTCGATAAGCTGGTACATGAATTCACAAGTAATGTCTGAGTAGCCTTAGCTAAAGTACAGCTGGAATAGAACAGCTTTGTCTTGAAGACTTTATGGACAGCTGACCCACCTGTTAATTTAATCATTTAAGGGAGGTCCCCACGTTGGCGGGCTACTACCTGCTGCGATAGCAAAGCAGGGTGCACTAAACGCTGCCCTCCTCTTGCCAAAGTCGAGCGCGGAGAGTGTGGCCCATTCACAGGATAGGACTGAGAAGAAGACGCAGGGCTGAGATGGAAATCGGCAAGAAATTAATTTAATAGCGTGGTTGATCAAATAACTTAAATCTCCTCCGTTAATACGAATCATAGGGAATTCCTGTTTGGTGAAATGGATTCAGGGCAAAATCATTGACAATTTAAACCAGCCCAATTTTCCATTACTTATAACAGGTAAGAGTTATGCTCACTTACATTTCGCACTAAATTTGATTTCAATTTAAATATTTAAGTACGGAAACTAGGGAATATTTTTAGAAAATCTGGCTTTTTTATTTTGTATGGCTGTTTGTTCTGAATCGATAGCACTAAATCCCAAGTCTCTACGGTTAATATTTACGAAAGAGAGTTAATTCGAGTTTTACGTGTAATCAGCATGGACCAAACAACGTGGAGACCACCCTTAAGATGTGAAGAGCTGGTAAGCCTGGTTCATCTTTCAAGTTTAAGGTGAATAAATTTTTACATTTTACCTATTAGCGCGTACATTTGTGCTTCATTCGTCTGATTTTCTCAAAAGTATTAAAATAAATAATTTCTGTTATGGACAGTCTGTCTATATATGTATAAATGAAAGACATAAAAGTGACTGACAGAAACATAATATAATGGCCTAAAACTCACTAAGTGCAACTGCGGTATTATATTTTTGGATTTCTAGAAAAGGAAAGGCTCAACCTGTAACAAAACTACAACTAAACTTGAATTATGAATATTACCTTGCGCAGTTGCGCGTTATTACTTTCTTCCTCGAGCTTCGTTCCGTCAAGTAGAAAATCACTATCATATGCGTTGAATACGGTGCAATTTGTTGAAGGGTGAACATTTGCATGGTTTTGGCTCAACCTATAGCCGTCTGGTAATTGAACATTTTCCTTCAAATTGTTATTCATAAGTTCCTGCGGAGCAATACGAAAGAATAAAATTTAGAAGCTTAGTGTTTCTTAAATTGTTTCCGGGATTCCTTGAATAATTTAGTAGAATAGCAGGTCAGCTGCGACCTTTTGACTGTAACACTTTTACCTCTTCGCGGTTCCAAACATTTTACATAGATATATAGATTTCTGAGCTACGCTTATTATATATATGTTTATATGAATCAGAGATAAACCTTGATGATACTTGCTTATATAAACATTGATTTCTTTGGCGATATGTATGGTATCATTAACCTGTGAAGATTCAGCTGAAAAATTTTCGCCAACGTCCAACTGGCCACATTTGTGGACTTGCCATATTTTCGTAAAATCTTGCATGGACGCTCTACTGGGCACATTTGTTTCTCGCCACGTTGCAATTAGTCAAAACGTAAATTTAACCAGGAATGCACAGCTCACGTACGCCATGATACAATACATGCTTTACCTATAAGAGTGTAATGGCTATACCACTACATTTGGTATAGCCATTACATAATTTGACAGGTACAGACGACGTAAAAATGTAATGTACAGCCGTTTCATTTAAAGGAAATCATACGAGAGTATAGTTGAGTTGTTTGAATGGCAATGCAGCAACTTTGCGCATGTTTACATTACACAATACACATTTGGGGCCAGTTGAACGTTGGATTAAGAATGTGCTATTTTGTTCAATTTTTTGACCAGTTTTGAAGTTTCTAGGCCGCAATTGATGCACCATATATTGATTCGATAGTTTATTTTATGTAGAACTACAAAGCGAAGGGTTAGCAAAAAATCCAAGTCAGATAGGTGCGGGGGTATTCGCGCTATAAAATGCTAAAGTGGCAAAAGACACATTTGTCGCGTGTTCAACATTCCAGGTTTAAAAGTTACATCTGTGAATCATGTAGCTGAATTTAATGTTGCTAGGAGACATGCTGTTCCAAACTGGTAATGAAATTAAGTTTAAGGGTTAAATATAAGGTTTATTAGGTTAAAATGAGTTTTTTTTTAATTTTTCAAATTGAGCGCAACTTTAGTCTGACGAAGGCACGACACACATGCTTTATTCACCTTCGGTAAAACTTAATTGTTCACTTACCACATTAATTCCATGTGCTGAAACAGTTTTTCGGTAAGCCGGCTGCTTCTCCTTCAGATGTCGTTTTAATTCTTTGGCAAATATGTTATTCTGGCGGTTACGGTTGAGTAGCTCAATTTGTTGGTCAAGTTCTGATTGTTGCGTTATTTTATGTTTATCATTAAGTTTAAGTGGACCTGCAGCTTTATTTTCAGTTCTTTGCGAGGTTGCTTCCTGTTGTAGTATATCTTTTTCAGTAAAAGTCGCACAGGAATTATATGTTGAACGTTGTCCAGCTGAAAGTTGAATATTTTGATCAAGTGAGCAACAGCTGTTTTGCAAATTAGGCATTTGAATTTCTGGTGTAACTACGATGTCGATTGGTTGTTCAGTTCCGATTTGATGTGATGTGGGTAGGATATTTCGTTCAGGGGAGGCCAAAATTGGCTTTTTAGAGTGTAGAGTTTCTAGTTCCAATGAAAGGTCGATTGTTTGCGCAGTTAAGGGCTTTCTCAGATTGGGTTTTGCTTCGGGTACATTTGAGGTCGAGATTTCATGTGAAGTTGAGGGTACGTTTTCTTGTTGAAGAAATTCCGAACTGGGTACTCTTATGCGTAGAAATTCTTGTTCCAGTGGGGGATAGATTGTTTGCACAGTTGTAGATTTGGTTGGATCGGGTTGCGCTTCTGCTTCAATTGATGTATGTTGTGAAGTTGAGCATAGGATTTCTTGTACTGGTGGGACCGAAATATTTAATCTTGATTGTATAATTTCTTGTTCCAGTAGGGGGTTGAATGTTTGAACAGCTGAGGGTTTGGTTTGCACAAGGTTTTGTTGTAATTGAAGCCCTTCTCGCTTCAATGTGTCCTTTAACAAAATTTAGAAAATATTGATCATGTAACCTAAAGTTATCATGGGGTGCAAGTTTCAACATAAAGAAATTTACACCACATACTTTTATTATTATTAGATAACTAGTTTAAGATTCTCCATTTGGAATCAAGCATTGTTTGACTCCCCCTCGGTTATACCAATAGATATTGTATACCAAATTGAAGAAAATTTAGTTTGCCAACTAAAGGTGATATTATTTGGAGTGTTCAAAAACACAACTTTACAGCGTAAAAAAGTTGGATTACGTGGCATGAAAGGTTTGACCCCCATCCAAATCATACTAACTAAAGTCGGACAATATATGATATTCCAAATTGAAGAAAATATTATGGCGAATCCAATGCCGATTTGGTATTTTCTGACACATGTACAACTACGAGGGAAACACAGCAAACTCATCAGTGACCCACTTCCTGTTGCTCATAACAGAGAGACACAAAATAAAAAAAACCAGTGTGAATATGTCATTTGGCTATTCTACCTCTTTGAACTTGTACTTAGAATGCTGATCTTATTAAGACAATATAAGAAAAGCTCAATCAATCAATCAAAATCCGTCTCGCTGCAAAGATCGCCATTTTTGGTGGGGTTTTCTTCCGTAATATTTGAACGTCCAGCGTTCTGAATGTTATGACCACTGATCACTGTTGGTCAATGAAGAGTTTGGATCAACTTTGCATCGATTTAAATTACAGTAATATTATGATAGAACATTTAAACAGCTTTAAGAGGAATCTAAAAGGACGTCTGTTCTCCCGCTTTCCATCAGAGGCGGCAGAGTCTGTCAGGAGTTAGAAAGATTCAGATACACCTTTCACCAATTGGGAAGTTAGTTCAGCTATATCAAGCCATGTGTGGATACTCCCAAAGCTGAGCCCGCTCAAATTCAATCCCTCTACTAAGCCAAAGATGGAAGGTTCTTACCTCTCCTCACACTGGCACAGGGTCAATTAGCTATAATTAAATATTTACGGACGAAGGATTTGATAATTCAAAATTTGGACCTCGACATTGTTTTAAGACAAACCATATACGTAATTTAGTCTTTTATTTCATAATTTTTCACGAATCAAATAATTGATTAATTCAAACACGATGAAAATCAAAAATCGGACCTCGACATTTTATTAGGTATGCATAAATGTTGATTACTGGCTTTAAATGACAATTATTGATGCACTGGTATAGCCGCAATGGGTACCGAACTATACCTCGATTGCTTATGGAATGTAGCATGGTGGAACAGCATTGCACAAGGGCTTGAAAGCAAAAAATCGCTCGTTTTCACTATTTAGTGCTATGCAGCTAAGGCTATTAAGAAATATACAAAAATCGCGCCCTCAGATCCTCAGATCTCAGAATGAGATTTGTTTTGTTTGCCATATGTAATTTTACGATTCTCGGTAGTATAACCTAGAGAGGGAGAGGGCTCATAAACTGGAACTCCTAAACTAACCAATAATGAAATCTAACCGTTTTCTCTATTTTACGCTGACCAGCCGACATTTTTGGAAAATTCAAAATATTTATTCAGTCTTAGACCTGTACTCAAATTTCCGTAAGTTTTGTATATAATGATATTCCAAAGTATGACCAAATGAAGAGGCAAACATGTCGTGCCACCCTGTTCATTTAACTATTTGAGATATTTTAAGTTGAAAAAACACATTCACGGTTAACCGCATATTTGATTCTAAGGTTTACCATCGCCTGTTACAGGGAATGCGGTATATGCACATATAAGTTGTGTCAAACGTCTAGCTAAAAAAAGATTAAGTTAGATACGACAAAAGAGACCGACTCAGATTTGAATAAACCTTAACATCTATGAATTGTATTTAATTAATACGTACCGTTTTATTTGGTTCAGCGTTGAGGGTTACTTCGCCCTTGTTTTTCTTTACCCGATCAGGATATTCTTCGGAAACTATCGTTGTCTGTATATTGTTTTCTAATAAGGTGGTTCTACCAGCAGTAACTTTTTTTTCGAACATCTTTGCAAATCGGATTGCCGTTTTCAGTTTATCTCTTTTTTTTGTCACGCCCGATGCGCCTGAATCGCACATTGTAGTTTATCTGCAAATATTGTAAAGGAAGATCAAAAAAGGATTTAGCCGCCCAGCATGCCCATTACGTATTGTACAGTCAAGTTAATTACAAGTGAACTTAGGGTACTCGAATAAAGTGGACCTAATATAGGTAAAATTAAAAGTATTTGCCTTCCAAATGCGCGAGAGCATTTACAGAGGCGTCCCAGCGGATCGAAAATGTAGGTTGTAGCCGAACTGATGTATTGGCTAAGACGTTTTTAAAAAAGAGAGCTTAGAAATGAAAACATCATATAATAAGTAGTTAAAAATTGCGCACAAAATATATGAACATTTTGGAATTGTGCGTAATTGCAAAAATTTTTTTAAGTTTATTTAAAATTGATGTTCTTTTGACAATCATGTTTATAAATTTAGAAAATTCTAATAATTACTAAAGCTCTACCAAAATTCTGATTCGATTAGCTCACACAGAAAAATTGAATATGTTTAGATATTTCAGAGTAAAAGAAAACTTAAAATCAACTTTCAAAAGTCTCCAAATTCTTCGCGATTCGCTCAACGAAATTTAGGATCGCTTTGCTCGCGCGGAAATGTCGTCAATGAGTGACTCGCCGAGCCATTTGCCTTGAAGTGAACTCTTCATTTTGTTAACCTCTGTTTATGCCTTAAATAGACAGATGTAAGAAGGCAATAAAAATTGTTAATACATTATACTCAAATTTAAATTTCAACAAGAACAAATTTTTTTGCCTTCGGTTAACGACCCGGAAAGATGTTCTCAAACGTCTCTGAGCACTTATACAAGAAGAGGGAACAAAGGCGAAAGGATGGCAGGTGGGTTCTACATCAAAGAACCCAGACGGTAAATAACATAGCATTCGTAATATGCGTATAGGTAAATAGAATAATTTTTCCCCTTTGCAAATCTACTCTGTTCAGAAGCCACTATCGACTAGAGTCATCTCGCCATATGGCTAAACTGGCAAAGGATTCAGCTCTTACACACCTAAACGGATTTGGACAAATATAGACATTTTGGAAAGCTCGCTATGTGGCCGACAAAATTGAGAATTTTTTCTAGAACGTTCGGAAGCGTACTTACTTTACGAGAGAAAAACGGAAATCGGTGTAGCTTCGCACTGGATTTTTTGAACAAAATTCCTTTATCTATTTTATGGCGAATGCGTTTGTGAAGCGAACCCACCCACAAACATTCCGGAATGTTGAATGGTGTTCACGCCGAATCTTTTCTAGAAAAGGCTGTTTTTGCCTATATGCACATCATTCGGCTCCAAACCAAACTGCTTCTTAAGGGTCTTTAGGACGTTGCGGCTAATAGCCGCATAGATAGTTCACTGTTGCTCAACTATAGGCTGCCCTTCCGTTCCCAATATCGCGCGCGGAGAATGTCGGCCAACCACAGGCCTGAGAGAAGGAGAGGCAAGGTTGAGAGGCGGTGCTGAGACCGAAATCGGCAAAAATTGATTTAATTGCGTGGCTGATTATATAATCTACCTCTGCTCCGTTAATACGAATCGTAGGAACTTCCGGTTTGGTGCTCTGGATGCAGGGCAAGTTCATTGTGAGAAGATATTGGGCCGATTTTCGATTACTTGTTACTGGTAAGAGTTACGCGCACTTACTTCTCTAACTAAATTCGGGTCCAAATTAAATAATTATTTTATCCAACTAGGGACTACTAATCAAAAAAATTCCCAATATCAACTGTAGACGTGTTTCTTCTGAATCGATAGCACCAAATTCCAAGTCTCTACAGTTAATATTAACGGTAGAGAGGTAATTTGAGTATTACGTGTATTCAGCATGGACTAAACAACATGATAAAGGGCCTTAACGACAGATGACACAAGCAGTATCTAATAGTATTTGATAATTTGGTGTCCTTGTTGCAGCATTATTTACAGAAAATCCAGGTATCGATTTTCGGATATGGAGAAGGCGAGGTATTCTTCGGAAACAAGTCTTCAACACCTGCGAGCGGTTTCATATGTTGATAGTATTTGTATTTTTTTGTACACGACTGGTGTGCTGGAACTTTGATTTATTGGTAAGGTGTAGTTTATCTTGTGGATGATTAGTGGTATGGTAAGTAAAGAAGTGATTAGAACAGACTTGATTTAATTATCCAATATCCAAATCCCGACCCCTAGATTTACTGAATCCCGGCTTAACTACAATCAGAACTGCAAATTTGATTCAGTGGAAATGGTCACATGACCCATTTAGAGTCAAAAAAGATAAAACTAAAAATATATTTGTCCGTGGGTTATTCAGATCCATAATTTGAAATCCCAATGAGTGACGCGCCTGAGGAACTTTCATTTTTTCTTCCTTCCAGGTATTGGGTTTTTTTTTCAACGTGATTGTCAGTCTCTGTGGCTAATACCCCGTTGGCAAATTTTTATCAAATAGTAAAAAATTGGGAAAAAGTCGGTGTGGCTAACTTTTAAAATATGAAAATTAGCCAACCAGGTATCTTGGAG
>JAQFYT010002638.1:0-12378 GCA_034694925.1 Ceratophysella denticulata
GAAGCAGCAATGACTGCGCCCATATAGAATCATCCAAGGTAACCCAGTGCTATATCTATTCTATTCTATATCGATGGACTATCTTGATTAGTTTCCTGAAGAATATTAGTTTAGCTGGAGTGCTACGTCTCCATTAGATTCAGGGATGCGAACAGGCTATTAGTTAGCTATGATGGCATGATGCTATGAAAGAGCCAAAGTGCTCGGCGTTTCGGAATAGGAGCACATACAGATCGATGAGGAAGATGAAAGTTTTGTTGTAACTTTTTGCTCTAGTATGATCAAAAGTTTACTTTACCGCGGTGAACCCAAGGTAGGGCTTTCACTTTTGAAATATATCAGAGGAAAAGGAGACGTTTATTACACTTCTCGCTGGAGTAGCCACACAAGAGTCTTATTTGATATTTGGTATTGGGCTCTATGATCTTACGTTATGAATGAGACGACAGAAGAACAGGGCTGCTGCTAGGTATGCTGTGTACGGCAAACCCCCTTGCAAGTGCATGCATGGCCAAATGAAAAGAAAGTAGGTATAAATATTTTGGAATCCGTGTTTTGGGCATCCGCGGGAATCGTCTTGCAGTCTTGACTTTGACCCCACCACTCTTGTTCGTATGTATACTTATTGGCTCCCACCAATTGGCATTCGGGACTATTGGCCTTAATCACTTGCTCTGGTACGGATATAGTTAGTGATCCCGGAGTGGCATATTTTTCTATTACTTAATCTAAAATAAAGGCGAAAGTTAGGATTTGAAAAGAGTATGCAAACCCGGGGTCACACGCTATGTCAGTACACTTTCTCTTTCGCCTTGCTCTCTGTCCCACCTGGAATGAAGCAATGCAAACCTCACTTTTTTACTGGGTAACTAGTTTTTTTTTAGCCTCGGGAATTAATCATATTTTTGGATGCGATGCCCTGTAATATCGTCTATTGGATGGAATGTTAGCTTGCACACATACACATTTCCAACCTGACTTTCTTTGGAGGAGACGGATAAAAATACCAATTTTGAAAATATCCAATCCACCTGCACATACTAACAGTACCTGTACCTACTATCTATGTAGTAGAATTTGTATTGCGTAAGGTATTTAATTCACTATACTTACTAATTGATTTGTATGTCTGACGTCTGTCTGTAAGTCCCTTAAGTGTTGTATTTAGAATCAATGTGGCTGAATTGACGTATTAACCAGGTAAGCCTGTACTTGTTTAATAACATGGCGGATTGACGAACTCTTCCTGGCCTGCACCTTTCACTGTTCCAGAGTAGCTTAGATTTATACGTGTTGCTTGTCAAAATCGCTTTATGTGTACCCGCTTCGTGCTTGTTCAAGACACTGGGTGGAACTCGGCGAGAAAATGCAAAAAAAAGTATTGATATAATATTAAATACTTCGTGAAAAGCAATTGTACAGAGTAGCATTGGTTTCATAATTTCAAAGAATTATAAGTATATTTTTTAGTTTGGTTGAACTTTGATTTTATATGGTTGTAATCTGGAATTGAAAAGATCCTAATCGTTTTTCTTATGACCATGTTCCTGTTCAGGTGAATAATGCTACTGCCCGTGTTCAAACCAAGAAACCCGTGACAGCTGGAATCACAAACGGTAAGTTCACTCAATTCATTTTCCATGCTCGACCTGCTTCTACGTCTGACGTAGTGGCTTTCTACTCTTACTTCTGCCTATAGTTTGTGCAAAGTGTAAAGCAAAGCGTCTTCTCTATACTCATGTTTTCATTGCTTTTTTAACTAGACCTCTTTGGGTTTGGGATTTTGGGATGTTAATTGTATTTTAATCGGGGAACTTGGGTATTGATCGTTATCGGGGTTAATGCTCAGGACGGACACAGCGGGGTGAAAGCCGGGAGATAGTACTATGTGCTGGATTGAAGGGATTCGAGTTTAGATTAAGCTAACCTAAAGTACTTACTGTCGGGTTATGTTCGGTTAGATTAAAATACCTAAGCGCGAAGCATAGCCGACAAAATGTAGCATGCACGGAAATACGTTCCGCACTGAATCATAGGTTCTGCATTTTGCATCCAGAATTACGACTAATGTACTATTTAATTTGAAATATGCAATCCTTTATCTCCGCTCAGCGTTCCTTATTTATTTCGAGAGAAGCCCAATCAGAGAACTTTTACCTTTTGCTTTAATTACCCTGGAACCTGGAAGTAAAAGTAGTGAAAGTTTATTCAGTAAATATGCTAAGGGGCTGATTGTGAGAAAAACACAATTAATTTAAGTGCGAGAGAGGGAGAACTCTCCAAGTTTGGATACTAACGAAGAGAAACGTGGGAGAATGACAAAAGAAAAGCAGGAAGGAAGACGCTCTAGGATGAAATATAAAAGAGTCGAAACTCTCAAAAACTTTCTCTTTTGAAGTCGCGGAAGAAGAAGGCTCATTTATCATTCTGTTTTTTTTTACTTTTAAATATTTGATGTTCTCGTTACAAAGTAGAGAAAATTTTGAAGTCTGTTTCATTTTGAGCCTTCTATGTCTCTGAAGTATCATGGTCATTCATGGACTGGATTTGTTAGGTGTTAGATTACCTCAACTCCCATGGTCATGGATTGGTCCAGTAGCCGCTGCCGCCGCCTCCCTCCCCACAAACCCTCTAGTACTAGCTTCCAGGCCATTACGAAGAAGGTAAGTGGGCTACTGCTTATACGACGTGTGATCCTGTGTTCCCATACTTTTTTCTAACCTAACCAAACTACTTTAATATACCAAGTAAGGTTAAGTTAGAAATAGGTATGCCGCCCCAAGATCGCACGTTATATGAGTACCACAACCACACACGTGGAAATTCAGGAATGAGTCTGGGTTGAGAGAGAGAGTGTGTAGAGTAATCTAGGAAAAAGGAGCTGTCTGAAAGACCCTGGAGAAATACAACTGGAGTAGAGTACAATCCTTTTCTTGAATTACATTACGTGATTTTCTATATGGTTCTCCCGGGTCTTGGTCATGACGGGGCTCAAGAGGGTGGGAGTGGGATAGGGAAAACTCAGAGCAATGCATATTTTTTAGTTGAGAAGTTTGAGTTCAACTTTCTGTTCGTGGAACGGCTCCAGCGTGGGCTTTTGAATGGAGAGGATGAAATATCCCAAAGCCTTCAGGGAAGACGAAGAGAAAGCGTGCAGTTGGGAGAAAACCCAGACTGTATAAGCTCTGGTTCCAAGTCACTTGGTCTTTGGTCGTTTTGATCTTGGACAACTTTCTAGTACCGGTCAATATAGAAAAAATTGGCTTATATACTACATACTATTTTTTTATGCATTTTATGCACTACATACAATTTTTTTCTCAGTAACTTCTGAGCACAGGTCGATGGTCGCAATGATTTACTTTTGACCTGCAGAAAATGCGGCTTAATCCTAAATTTTAATTATCGACATTGTAATTGTAAGTAATTTTTCTGTGCCTGATTTCGGTCGTATATCTTGCCCAAGACCAAATTGACCCACACCGAACGACGCGATACCACCAAGGAAAGGCTGACGAAGTTGGTGCGTGGTGGTACGCGAAGCCAACCAGGCACCTGCCAGTCCGTGTGAGAGCTGGGAGAGAGAAGTTAGGTGTAAAATATAAATGGGAGCGGAAGAGACTAATGTGTCCCCGAAGGAGACCGGATGTGTCTCAAGATCCTGGGTTTGATTATTCCTGTATTGCTTCTTCCTATAGAGGTTAGGTAGGGTCCATGCTCTAGGTAGGACTAGGGATAATTTAAAATTGAGTGAGCTGAGCTGAGCGAGCAGCCTTATGGTACTCTCGTCGTTGCCACAGCATTCGTCTTCCTGTCATATTCTAACCTTTAACCCACAGGCCTGGCGGCGTGTCGGGACTAATAGGCGGATAAAATGTGACTCTGAGTTTGTTACTGTCACATAAAATAGATTGGGCGAGCATGACTTTCCCGTGTCACTCCCTCGACATCCGTTTTGTCAACTGAGAAACACAGTTGTTCCGCGCTACTTGCTGCCGTGGATTTGTATCTACGGTACAGGGATATCCATAACCTAGACTCTAACAGCGTTGGGTGCTTATGCATGTATTTAGATCAGGATTAATACTGCCAAACCGAGTCTGGTTGAAATGATGCGGATTTGCATTTTCGTTATAATATCTCTCGTCAGTTCGTAATAGACTGTTGACAGATTTATTTCGCCATTCGATCTACGTTGAACTAGGCTTAAAGGTGGAATGCGCTATTATAATCAACCCAGGCAAAATTCGATATGCGGGCGTCTGGTCTGGGTATTCGGTATGGGAGGGTATGTATTTTGGATAGGATTATACCTATTCCAATTCTAGAGACGCTAGTTATAATAGTTCTACTAGGTTCTATGTAGTTCAAAGCAAGGTTTTTCGACGGGAATTTCGCGTTTTTTTGTTTGTGTACCTGGTTCAGGTATTTCGCTCTTTACCTTTATTGCATTGTCTCTGCTTTCTGCCTGCCTGCTTTATTTGACTGCCATGCGTCTCTTACACACTACACAGCACCAAAAAATGAAAAAGACAGAATAATGGATTTTTTGAGCAGAATGCTAATTTTGTGTCATGTTTTTTTCTCTCTTTTTTGTACGTTGATTTCTTCCGTTGATTGATTGTTGGAATGTGTTGGGAACGGTCTTGGGACATAATAATGGACCACTCTTGACATGCCTCCGTCCTGAAACTTCCTGTGCTTCCACAATTCTCTACTACTCTCTGCTCCTACTCTGTGTCCAACGACACTTGGCCTAACTTGTCCAAAATGCTGGAAAAAATACAATGTTTGTGGCTTGCTCTTCTTGTTTGGAATGGAAATTATTTTTGGCACGACGTCTTCTTCTCACCTATTTACTGTATCTCGAACCTGATGATGATGAAGTGAGTGTAAGTGGATTACGTGGAGCTGCTACTATTCTCCAACGCAGTATTGGACATCGTCTCGCCGGAGTTCAACCCCATCAGTCACCTCTTATGGGGAGTAATGGGTCGGCAGCTGCCATTGCGGCCGCCGCTCTGGCTCGTCAGTCATCACTCCAGAACTTGAGTGCTGCGGCTGTGGCTGGGTTGCATGGACCCCTGTAAGCAACTCATATCATCCAATGATTTTCTCAGTACTCATTAATTAAGAGTCCATTTCAGAATTAGCGGAGTTTGAATTTTCCTTTGTCTTCGTTCCAGTCGATAACCAATTATACAAGATTTCCAATGGCACTTTAATTGCTGTTCTACGTGTTCTGCTTCGGCCTGACGCGTGCAGTGTAGCAGAAATTTTTGCCGAAACCGCGCAAAAGAACACGCGTAATCCGTAAGCCAGAAATAACGAAAATTTAATATTAATGTACCATTCGAAAGCCTGAAAAATTGGCAGACATTTGTATTTGGGTTAGCGGGAAATTCCAATTCTACAAAATCTTAATCGGACTCTTATATGAACGTAACTTGTGAATGACTATCTTATCTTGTTCTATATTCCGTGTCATTTCCAATCCTGAACTACTGCTCTCAACCTCCGTCATTTGTTTTGATTAACTCACTGTGACCCTCCCCCTCCCCCTGTCTTGTTCTTTGTATGTGTATGTATTGTGTTACTGCTTCTCTGGTAATGATGATGGCGAGTATGAGTGTTATTTACACGGCATGGAAGGAAGAATCCTACTGACCCCCTGGCCTGGGAATGAACTCTCTTGTTCTTGTGCTCTTGTATGATAAAAATGCACTGTTTGGGATTTCTTTATTAGATAATTATACAGGAGAGGGTATTTTGCGATTTAGCTCATCTCATCATTTTTGGAGCAAACTTCAGCATTCAAAGCTCTACACAATAATTATGTTCTATGAACAAGCACTCATTCAGTTTCTGTGTGGATATGGCATGCGTTAAGTTTTATTATCGTGTTAGTTAAGGTTGTATTACGAAGCTGAAACTTCCTTGGAACTAGTAATGTTAGCTTATGGACAAGTAAGTACCGCTGGTTTCCAGGCAAATCTTCCGCGACGGTCTGGGTTCGTTCTACGTATTTTAAGCTTTTTGACAAAGTATCGAATGCGGCATTTTAGGAGCACAACATAGCCGTGGCACAATACTTTACCTAACATTACAGATTCAGCGAGAATTATGAGTTTTGTAATACATCCTTAAGTAAGACATTCAATATTTCCGCATGGCCTTAATCCGACCTGAATCGACATTGCTAGGACGGCGCCGAACGTAATGTGCTGTAAGCGGGGAAGCACTGAATAGACCCGCTCGGTGAAAGCAGGCTCCCGTGGATTGGGTTACGTATTACGCGTGGGAACTGAATCAGCGGGCGTTTCCTCCCCGAGTTTCTCCATATTAAATCTTATGTTTGAGCCCAGGCTCAAAGAACGACTCTTACCCCCCGTGGGCAATGAGATCAGACCAAAAAAAACTCCTGGCCTGCAATTTCACATCTCCACATAGCCTTTTCTTTGAATTTTTCTGTTTGTTCTTCGAGTGAAAGCAGGGTATTTTCACTGGAAATTGAACATCTCAACACACTCACTACACTCGGCTTGAGCTCATTTTACAAAAGCGGATTTTTTTTTTGAGAAAGAAAAAAGAAAATGAATACTTGGAGAGGCAAAAATAAATCAGACGGGCCCAAGTGAATGTTGTTGAGTGCGGGGATGGGAGTTATCTGCCGAGATTTAGGGGCACGATAACGGAAAAGATGGGAACAGCTTGGTACTGAACGTAGCGTGGAATCCTGGGGTCGAATACTATTCCCCAACTTATTCTGGAGCACAATAACACCCAATTAGAAGTTAAGTTAAGAAAAAGTGTGCGATCTCGGGATCGTAGGCTTCGCTTCGCTAAGTACCCAAAACTTAAGGAAAAAACAAGCGGATAATAAATTAAGTTGCGTGTAGGAAAGCAGTACTGTCAAAGCGGAAGACAGTGCCAGAGTAACGAGTAACAAAAGGAAAAGGAAGAAATAAGGAGAAAGTGAAAGAAAGTAGTGAAAGCATTGCATTGATTTTTCCCACTCGTCTCAACCCGTGTGTATGAATGAGCTGAATGAACATTGAACATCTCTCCACGTCGTCCCATCCATCCTGCCCTGTTTCTGGATTCTCAATTCTCCATATGAATTTTTTCTCATGAACTCCTGGTTCCCCTTCATCTTCTGTGAATTGTCAATCTGATCCTCTGTCGTTTCGGCCTTAGTGTGTAGCCATTTAGAACAGTAAAAATATACAGTTAGTGAGCTAAATTTATAAATGGAATAAGTTCTGAATTTATGGGTTAGTTGATTAATCAATTCGCCATATAAACAACTATGAGCAGAAATGACCCAAGATCATTTGACCACGCACCACTTCCTGTTTAACCCGAAATGTCCATTCTCACCTTTCCCAACCCTAAGCCTTGTATTACTTGAGAGCCAAAAGTTGTGAAAAGAAACTAATCAGTTCTTCTCCTTTTGTCCACGACTATTCTGTACAGCGGAGTCTACTACGATCCTTTCTTAGCCACGGCAGCCACGGATCCCAGAATTCAGGTATGGAGTCTCGTGCTGATTAACTTCCATTTTGCTTTCTCTTTCCCTTTTCTCACGCTGCCTACTATAGGTATTCTATTTACCCACCCAGCCCCATTGTCGGCAAAACGTAAGATGTTCCCCATAGTATTGACTTGAAGTCTTGGGAATCTGAGATGTTGAGCTGAGCACACACATCTTGCATCTTGCCTGGGCTCGGGCTCTGTGCGGAGGTGGATTGGATGAACGCCTTGTTCTAAGTTCCATCCATTGTGTTACTTACACAACCAACTTCTTACGTCTTCGTTTGCCAAGACCAAGAGACGCCAAGTCAGGTTCTGAGGAGGAAGGGCTCCAAAGACTCTAGGGAATTCTCAGAGCTCCTTTTCGTTTAGGAAAGTTTCTGTGGTTTACCTTCCTCCAAACCAGCATGGCACTTCATTACCCGCCCCTCTCTCAGAAGTCTCAAAAGTCCTGAAACTCTGGGCGGAACTACCGATTACGATGTATTTCCGCCTACTACATTGTAATTGCTTTTCAGCTTTCATTAATGGGCTGGCACTGATGGTTGACAGGGGACCGTTGTTTTGATGTGTCCTATTTGCAATTTGCAACCGGGGCTATCGGCAGATATTTTACAGATAAAGATAGGGCATGGGATTTATCTGCATAAATCTAGATAAATTTCGCGATTTCGGTAGAGGTACCTGAGATAAAGCTTGCATAATGTCCCTGAAAAACTTTAGATAAAGCATTTTGTGATTTCTCTGTCCAGCTGGAGATAAAGCAGCTGTATTTCCCTGGAAGTGTCTGACTGACACTTTATCCCTGTTGATTGAGATAGCATCCATAATGTTTTAATCTCAGGGACTATTGCCGAAAATGGATCAGATAGGAGAACCTCGACGCGAATCGAGGACGTGGGTTCAAATCCCAGTTTCGTTTCAACTTTAGTGTGCAAGAACACGGTCCTATGATAAAATGAAAGTGCTTTATCTCAAGCTACGATGATGAGATTTCATGCTTTATCTCTGTGTCGAACGCCAGCCTTGCAATCAGACACATTTTACTCTCTGTCTTTTCGAGGCCATGTCAGGTCAAATACCATGTACAACGCTTAATGAATTGCGGCCTACAAAACAAATAAGCTCTCGAACTGTTGTGTTTTTTAGCCTCACCATAGCTTATAGCTTGTAGAAATAAATGAATTAGTTGAGAATTGAGTGGTTTAAAGTGGTTTTCCTTCGGATCGATCAATTTTAATCTTTCTCCGCGCGGAGACTGTCTGCTCTTTGGCAGCAGTACAGACTACAGACAGACGGTTCGTGTTACCATATTCTGTAATAATACCGTTCAATTTACTTTCTCCTCAAGTTTCGGAAGGGCTAATGTTTAGCGTCAATAATTATTTTCTGGAGAAATCTATTAGATCCTCGTTCCCTCGCTTGTTTACACTTGAGTCAAGGCTCGACTTTGTCTGGTAGATGAAATGTAGTTGTTTGACATAACATGGAGCGTGTAGAGTTTCAGCATCACCAGGCATCTCTCCTCCCGGTAAATGGCAAATGACAGGCTGTCAGAAAAAACAGGCTTTCTTGATTCCCTCCACTACTGTTACCTATTGAAAATAGACGCGGAATAAGAATCCAAGGTACAGTCAAGCTAGTCTTTGTGTAAATATAACTCACAATTAGAGCCACAGCAGCAGCGTCTTGGCTAAGTAAAAGAAAACAAGTTTTTCGTTAAACCAAGCTCGAGCTACTACTACTAACCATTTCTGTTGCTGGCTTGTAGGATGTAGGCGATTTAGAATATGAGAAAAACTGACAAAACAGATGTATGTATTGTATTCTGGTTCCGATATTCCGCGTCTATTTTCCTGAATTTTTAAACTTCCACTCTGTAGTAATAGCTGTATGTTATTTAGTATCTAGTATTTACGACGCATCTACTTATACATATATTCTTATACATATATTTGTCCTCAAATAGGCCACCTATGCAGCCGCCGCATCATACTCAGCTGCAGCTAGGGCAGCCTACGCTGGGGCGGCCGCGGCACAACCCGCGGGTCAGTTAGCTGGGTTTGTACCAGGGTAAGCAACTCGTGGATTTTCTCGGGTCGCAAATCAGTGGAAACTATACTAACACAAAGTATCGTTACCGATAGCGCCTTTTCTCAATTAATAATGCTAAAGAATGACCACATATTCTATCATTACCAAAATATCAAATATCTTGCTATTTCTTAGTATTGTTGTGGTGCTATTTAAATTGTATACCTAATTTAAATTTTGATTGTTGGTGACCCAATCGTGTTTCAATAACGGAAATGCAGTTGAAATTAACAGTATTCGTTAAAGTAAATTAAATTAATTAATTAAAATGATTTGGTTAAAGTAAAAAAGTAGTGTACATGCTGTAACCGTTGATCGAAATGGTTACAGTTGCAGCAGTGGTTACAGTCTGTATCTTGTTTGGTTTGGCTTATGATATGGTATTTATATGTTACGGTGTGGATATAATCTTGTTTCTGTTATAACCGAACCGGTTCGTATATAATATATGGTTTTCGCAAATTAAGTAGGTACCATTAATTAAAGCAAATTCGAAATTGATAATTATTGGATTTGCTGAACCGGAATTTAGAGCTCTTTTCAATTGTGTAATTAGGTTTAACCTCAGAATATTTTTTCCTTCTGAAAATGTCAAATAACTCTGACGCGTCTTAGAGCGTTTCCAATTAATGGGTAATTTGACAATGCTACAGCAGATTAGCAATGTTAACGAGTGCACCATTAGAAAGAGCGCTAAATTCTGGTCCAGATTCCATGCTTAACGAATTCGGATTAGCTTGACTAATGATGTTTAATTGACAAAAACCGCATACAATATTAAATACGAACCGGCGCGGTTATAACAGAACCAATAATATAGGCGAACCGTAACATACATATTTATAGTCATAACTGAGTTCGTTCCATAACGAGGTCATCCCTAACCTTCTCTCTTCCGTTCTGCTTCTAATTCTAGTGACATAATTATTATAGTGGCTTTTTGAGGACTGACTGATTTATATATTAAAATTCGATTTTTAATAGAATGTTGGATATTTCCAGCTATGCCCGGGAGTTTCCGGAGACCTATTTGAGCCACAATATTGGGCCGGTGACGGGCTATGGTGTAAGGATGATTAAATTACATTTCACATTGTAGTCTGATTTCAATAGAAGTCGGAGGTTCTTTTGTATTGTCCAAATTTCTAATGTTTCTTCCTCTTTTGTTCTCTCCTTTGTGACAGACGGCGATGTACCGGAGTGGTTATAATCGATTCACACCCTACTAAAAGAAAGGAACAAAAGGAACCAGTTAAATGTCGTCAAAGTATACTTTCGTTTCATTGGCCAGAGAAACGGCGTTCATAATGCTCAGGTGTACACAGGAAATCGGAAATAACCCCGAAGAAGAGAAGATTCATCGCATAATTTTAAAAATATTTGTGTTAAGTCTGTGACTCAAGGTTTTTAGTTACCTTCGTTTTTTGAAACATTAATTTATTTGTTTACGTAATTTCAACAGTTTAAGTTTGTTAGTCTTCTTTTCTCAATGTTATTTTTATATAACGTTCAAATTCAATTTTTTTCTTTAATTGAAGGGGGTTACTTTATGCTATAAACAGTATATGAGAATATGTACGCACACACGTTGCACCTTGTACTCCTTGCTTCGCGTAAATTACTACTATTCTGTTTTTCTGTTAAATTACTTTGTCTGGAATTTAGAGGTAATAAGGAGAACTAATGTGATGATGACTATGTGTACGATGGAGCACATATATTATTATAATCTGTAATCCTGTTGACAACCATAGAAATTAATTACTGACGACTTTTTTGAACAGTTATATTATATTCTTTGTGTGCCAATTTACACGACTACTTAAACTTAAGATAGGAATAGAAACTGTATTTAGAGCATTTAGATGCCAGAATTTAATATAGGATGTAAGAAGACCAACCTGATATAAAATGGTGGCTTCGCTTACATTCGCGTAAGTAATAGCGTTAGTTAGACTGTACTCGTACTCGTACCAATTTAAATTAATTTAGTCTTTAATTACCTACCTGCTGTTACCAAAAGCCCTGAATAAAATTCAGGAGCTAAACTAGAGACACTGGCGAACAAAATATGTATGTGGAGAAAATACAGAAGTGATTATGATATTATTAAGGTACCTACATCATTAGTGCCAAAGCGGATTTGAATATTGCAATGTTAAGTATTGGACAAACCTCGCTCCACGGTTTTCCATTGTTTGTTCCTAATGAGCCATGAAATTGGATTTACGATACGTCATTGGATAGTTAAGAATCTACTAAAATAACAAATATTGGTTATCGGTTACTCTGTTCGCATCAATCTGAATGAATGTCCAATCCCATGGCTAATTACCAACAAAACGGTGGAAAACCGTGAACCGCATTCTCTCCAATACTTAGCATTGCCACATTCAAGCAATCTTTCGCGCTGAAGATGTCTCTTAAACATACCTCTGCTCTGTACGTGGTACATACTTGTAAAAAGAGATTTCAATCGTCTCTTGATATTGAAATTATTAGGTAATAAGGAGTCTCAACTTGTGTTTAAAATTTAAAATAATTATTTTCTATCGACTGGAAGTGGGTGAAATTTTTAATTATACGACTTGCCAAACCCGGATATCCGCAGTTGATGCGATCTCCGCATTCGCTTGGTGTGTAGTCTTACAGTTCTCCGCATATGACATGCCATACCAACGCACACACACACACACACACACACACACACACACACACTATATATATACCTTAAAACACACCCACGTGCAC
>JAQFYT010002639.1:0-12367 GCA_034694925.1 Ceratophysella denticulata
GTACTAACCCATACTTTAATGTTGTATTAATTTACCATAATACTTGCCAATTTTGTAAGGAATTAAAATTCACATATAAAAAATCGATCTGCGAAAAGTTTAGATTAAGAAAACCTGTTTTACACAGCAACTTGAGACCAGGAGGTATGCTGAAGATTTAGCTTCCGTATATGACATTGTTTAATGTTTATTGTATGTATAAAATAATTGGTTGTATTGTTTTATTTGGAGTCCGAATGAATTTTGAAACTTTCCTGGACTTAAGTTGCTTTAGAATTGTATTCATAGTTCACTTGCAATCCTCCGTGTTTATCAAAATCAACGGGTTTACTTCGGGTGGCATTTTTCGATGCCATGAAAAATAGAATAGGTATGCCATAAATATGCCATAAATATGCCATATGCCATAAAGAGAAGACTTTTGCAATAGGAAATGGAATGCTGCAATAAGTAAAATTTGTCTATAATTCCAAAGGTTAGGTTACTTGTTGGTCATTTGGGTATTTTTCAAAAACCCAACCTAACCTGTATCACGGATTAATCTCGTCCGCTGACTAAAATCAACTTTCCAGACATGCAGACTTATTGCACAAGTCTTCTATGACAGATTCTAATTTCTCATGGCACGTTTATATATTCCGCGTTTACTTCCAAATAGATTTTGCTTATCCAACATTTTTGTCAGTTTTTAAAAAAAAAATACATACCTATGCGTTTCATAAGTTTTTTTTATCGCGCAGCGACTTTTGTCAGAAAAGTTTTCTGCCATGTATAAGACATGAAAAATCGGTTACAATACAAGCAGACAGCAGGGGTTGTCCCAGGAAATCCTTCGGGACTAAAATGATTATTGCTAATGTTAATGCTAAATTAATGTTTAAATGCTTCAGATTTTAAATGTGCTTACCAAAGCGCAATTGCATAATACACATATTTATACTCTTGCTTATCCCAAGAAAATGATGAAGCTACCTTATATATGGAGCTTCTTTACTCCAGTTAAATAGTTTAGCTTTAATTTCAATTTCATTTAATTTCAATTAAAATCAGAAACTCCCATAAAAATTACCATTTACATATAAGTATTACACATAATGCAAATGCATTCAACAGTTGATGACACGCTCGCTCTACTCTCGTCCTATATCTGTCATGTTAATGATGTAAATATAATGTGCGTATAACGACACATTGGAGATTGGAGCATAGACCCAGATTTAGAATTAATATTTGTGTACAAGAGTGAGTCGTCCCAACCCCAACCCAACCTAAATGCTCAAGTTTCCTACATATATCTGTTCGTTTATACGACAAACAAAACCCTGTTGGTTGGTTTACATTCCGATTTTGATGTTTGTTCAAAAGTGAATAGAAATGGTCAACCTCGTATTTCAACCCGACCAGACTGGAAAACATACCTACTAACCTACTATACATTTATGAAATAATCCTCGTCAATTAAATCATGTTATTTTATATTTGGTTGGTCAATTACCTGCCCAAGTAAACCTTCATTTACAGCTAAGTTTGACACCGGCAGTTTTTGTGACAGTTATCTAACTACAGACTTTTATTGATTTCTGGCTGTGCTGTCTCTTGAATTGAAGAACCATCCACAATTTATCCCTAGCTGATTTTACCGTTTGTTTGTGATTTACGTAAGTCATACGGGATTCTAATATCTAAATGCATAAATTACATATATTAAAATAATATACAAAACATTCAATGGCTACGAGTCCAGGCACATGGACAGAGTACCTAACTGATTCCGAGCTTGATCACAATGTAATCGCATGCTTTTCCAAAATAACCAACAACATTTTTAGTTTAGGGTGCGTATATTGGGAATGCTAAAATCAAGTACGATATGTAACGGGACCATAAGAAAAAAGTATCTAAATGGACACGCTAATTTTATATCTTCAAATTTGCAGTGTCATAATGGGTGCCGAGCAATCGACAAATCGGCCATATCGCCAGACTGCTGCGGCGGGTTCCACCAGTAGTAACACTACCCAACATTCCAGCAATGACTACGAGCTTGTGATTAGGATTTCTCGGGAACTAGAAACATTTCTAGAAAAAGAGTTCGGAGCAACCGGACGCGGTCTTCATGAGAAAATCGGGAGCGTCCAATCCGAATTGACCCCACAGCTCGTCAAACGGATGCGCTACTTGGCCACTATTCGGAACAAGCTTATTCATCAGGCGAATACAAATTGGCTACCGGACCGTGCAGCATTCATTCGGACCTATGACCTTTCCAAGGGAGAATTACGGACAATTGTTGAAAGACGGCGTCAGGCCCAAGAAGTATCAGCACCCAGATACCAGCAAGGTCGTCGAGCAACTAATAATGATCCATGTACAATTTTGTAATTACATATTGGGCTGCTCACAGAATAGCTCGTATACTAATTCTTTTTATAATTTTAAGAATTTTCATTTGAATTTGAGACTAGGGAACGATCGGGCTGTAAGTTATACTGCTGCAATCAATAGTTCCTTATTTAGTAATTGATACGTCTTTCAGGAATTTTTGCTGGACTTCGGATGCACGTCTGAATCTGAACGTATTTTTATACATAAATTTACTGTTGAGTTGTTTATTGAATTTGCTCAAAATTAAATATGCCCGTTGGTACTTTTGTATGAGGTAAAAATTAGTTGAGTTGACAAGAAAATTGAATTTTTCTGAATAAAATTGAACTAAATATGTTTTAGCAGGAATAATATGATGACAATTTATACGTGCAATGTGCAATTCACATTCTTTAGAACTTTTGTATTATGTTCGATCCTTTTGCTAGTTCAGGCTTAGTATTAGATAGGATGAGTGCCGTCTACAAAGATCCGCGATTCTTTTTTCGTCAATTGCTAGCTATCCATCCAACACGTTAGACAAATAACATTTTAAAATATTATTCTAACTTGTTAATCGGCGTTTAACTCAAAATTTACGAAAATGAATTTCCTAACCTCACTTCACCTCGGGCAATTAAAGTTATGAGAATTCAATACACAATTAGCTTACAAAAGCTGCCAGACGTTGTTTCTTACTAGAATATAACCCTAGCTATTATCTTAGCCTATTTCTAATTATGCATTCGTCAACATCGCTCACATCCTGGTGGAGTGGGACATGATCCATTCCCAAAGAACACGACGACGCATAGTTTTGAGATTTTCAGTAGGAAATGTTAATCAGACCCTAAAAATAAAATACAGCGTTGCATTAAATTCTGTCCCGGTGAAGATAAGTATTCACCTTCGATTTGCTTGAATAATGTGATTCAATTGCAGAAATGTTTTACATACTTGACAATATGTGAGCCTGTAAGTATTTTGGTCAGGTTCAGTTAGGTTAGAAAGGTGATTTATTAAATATTTTTAAATGATTTTTCTTGGCTTTCAGCTGTCTATCCATGAGGCGAGACCAAGCCGAGCATGAATTGTCATTTCACTGTTCTACCCTGCTGGTCCTACCTTTCTTGTACTTGTACCTGAATAGCTGAAAGCTATAACTCATTTATGAAACTTAAATAAAAGACAAGATTTCTTGACAACGTGAATATTTCAACTCACTTAAGGGTGGCTCATCCGCGCCTAACCTAACATTTCAACTGGCGAAATTTTCTCGCCAGGCCAGACAAACGCAAAGCAAGACGAACGCACGACAAACTTGCGGAAACGCGACAATAGCGCAAAATGAGTGTCAGAAAAACTAAAAAACGCATGAGCTAACCAATAAAAGCCAACTCAAATTAAATCAAATCAAAGATAACTAAGGTAGTTAGGTTAATGAAAGAATTAATTTGGAGCTCAGTCTAATTGCCAAATTATTTTAGTAGGTTATTGATAATTTTTTCATTTTGGCCAATGGGCGATTTCGGATTCGGACTCTGATTCATATACATATTGATCTAATTTACTTTGCTTTTTTAATAAAATAGCGTGTATCGGACAAACTCTGTGATTTTCGTGACAATAGCAGCTAGTCATAGCATTATTTTATTACAGCGTCAACCTGCCCTGCTCAATAAATTATGTGCGATTATTTGGGAGCTTTCTTGTCCGCCGCCAGAACACGAATGCCCTCGCGCCGTGCCGTGAGTCCCTAGCATGACCTATATAGGAAAATCCACGCTGGGTGTCCAGCCCACGGTCACTCCACAGCCCAGTCCCCACATCCCTTACGGAAGTCTGCGTGGATACATGCACCGCACACACTGCGTGTTGTGGTTTTTATCCCAGTCTGGCAGCCGTAGAGGAATCCATTAGCATTATTCCGAGGAGAAGTAGTGTTGGTTGTGCTGAAGGGAGAATTTTGAATTTCTGAATTTTGTGACCCGAGGTCAAGGAGGACGAGATGATGGGGGACAAGGAGGATCTGGGAGAGAAGTCCATTGCGGAGGACTTGGTGGTCACCAAGTACAAAATGGCGGCCGAGATCACCAACAGTAAGTGACTACAGAATAGAGTGCATGGACTTCGCAGACAGCATATGGCGTAAACAAAGGGATTTCCACGCGGGAAAACTCTCCCTTGCACCAGTCTTTTTGCCCTTTGACCTGACCTGACCTTATCTATCTAGTAGTATGCTGTATTTACACAGTTTTGAGTCGAATGGAATGTAAAGAATGATGAATGCTGGAATGTTTGAGAACAAAGATGAAAGATAAAGTTGAAAGTATGAAGAAATATACTAACAACAACAACTAAGTAAAAAGCAGAAAGCACAAACAACAAAGTTTACACAGCTTCAACCGTTGACCTTTACTGACCGTTAAACATTTAACGTTTAGTCGTCTGCCCTTGTCACTTGCGGTGTAACTAAAATCCACCAACCACACCGACCTGCTAAAAATCGACTAATTTGACCTAAGTTTGATTAATTTAGGTTAGGTTAGGTTAGACTAAATGTCCTTAGAGTGCATCGAATGGAAATTAAACCTAACCTAACCGAAAAGAAGGACACCGGACGAAGGTCAGTGTGGTCGGTGGTTGGTGGATTTTAGTTAGACCGGTCACTTGTGCCTAGAATGTTGTATGTGCCCCGACTGTTGACCGTCGTTTTTCCAATCTTGGGTGTCATGAACGATCCTGGGATCGCCTGTTGCCAGTACGTTTTTCCTAACCTAACCTTTGGCCTTAGCAGTCTCAGTGTGATATTCATCCGCGGTTAGGTTAGGAAATATGTTTTCTTAGTCATTTTTGCATTAACGGTCTACCCCAATGTTATTGCTGTCTTCAAAAAGCTCTAATGTTCTTTCATTTTGTCGCGTTTTTCTTGAATTATAACAGAAGCGTTGAAGTCTGTTATTGAGAAGTCCGTTGTGGGAGCCTCGGTTCGAGACCTCTGCAAGGCCGGTGATCAGATTCTCAGAGAAGAAACTGGAAAACAGTTCAAGAAAGAAAAGGACTTGAAGAAAGGTAAGTGGAAGTTTGTTATTGAGATAGCAAGGATGAAGAATTGAACGTAAATACCTCTGGGTGGCCTTGTTCATATATTTGTCAATTCGTAATAGGAATCGCCTTTCCGACCTGTATCTCTGTGAATAACTGTATCTGTCACTTTGCACCCTTGAACTCCGAGCCGGATTATATACTCAAAGACGGAGATGTAGCTAAGATGTAAGTCTATTTGTATGTAACGTATCTTGCCATGGTCATGACATGAGTCATAATTTGTTTTAGTGTAGCATAGCGTAATCGGAACATTGCTTATGTTTCAGTGACATGGGAGCACATATAGACGGGTTCATAGCCGTGGTTGCTCACACCGTTGTGGTAGGCTTTGACCCAGCCAGTGGAACTAAAGTGTCTGGGCGTAAAGCTGACGTAATTTTAGCTGCTCACTACGCTTCGGAGGCCGCCTTGAGATTGGTCAAACCCAGCCTTGAGGTAAGATTCTGGATTTTGGTTATGGTTATGGTTATGATGAACTCAAAATGGCTGGTTTGGATAGTTTAGGGATTTTAAATATTTCGTTATGTACTTCAATAGTCGGACAAAGTAACTTCGAATGTTACCAAAATAGCTGAAAGCTTCAAATGCAAGCCAATTGAAGGGATGTTGAGTCATGAACTTCGACAAAATGAAATCGACGGTGAGAAAACAATTATTCAAAATCCTAATGAAGCTCAAAGGAAGGAATATGAGAAGTGTACTTTTGAGCTCCATGAAGTCTACGCCGTCGATGTCCGGATTTCCACGGGTGAAGGGCAGGTAAATTGATATTTTAAATTGTGAATTGTGGCTCGAATTTTGTCAGAAATTAAATTAAGCTTCGTATATTTGCTTAGGGTAGAGAAATGGAAACCCGAGTATCCATCTACAAACGAACTTTGGACCAGCAAAGGTTGAAACTTAAAACATCTCGGGCCTTCTTTAGTGAGGTAAGTACTTGATTTTAACTTCATATTCACTGCTAGTGCTAACGTGTGTAAATTCTTACTAATTTTGAGTTTTTAATGTTCTGTCTTAGGTACAAAACAAGCACGGTCAAATGGCTTTCAACCTACGTGATTTTGAAGATGAGAAAAGAGCTAAGATGGGTGTGAGTGAATGTATAGCACACAGACTCATCGAGCCTTATCATGTCTTGTATGAGAAACCAAGTGAGTTTATTGCAAATTGGTAAATCATAACTCAAAACTAACTGACAATACAGAAATGTCAATTTATTCAATAAAATATTTATTGTTTGATTTCTCAGGTGAAATCGTGGCTCAGTTCAAGTTTACGGTTTTACTCATGCCAACTGGGTCTCATAAAATTACCGGGCTTTCGATTGATCCTCAACACTATGAGTCTGAGCATAAAATAGAGGATGAGGACATCAAGGTAGTCCATTTCTTCAATTTGACATTTACAGCGGAAACTTTAAATTGAGCATGATTGATTGTTGAATTTAGAACTTAAAACTTAAAACGTACTTATTTATTTAGAAACTTTTGGCTACCGGTGTTAACCCTGGAAAAAACAAGAAAAAGAAGCCTAGTTCAAGCAGCAGCTGCTGGCGCTGGCTCACCTGCTCAGAAGAAAACTGACACGGAGTCCACAACTACAAAGTTGAGTCCGGGTGCAGCAAATGGTGAACAGACTTGTTGATTGATTATTTTAAAAAGAGGTCAAATAGATTTTTGTAATATTCCATTTTTTTTTCATTCTGTGTGAAAAACTCATCTGGTTTTTGTTTTTGGTTCTAAGAACATATTATGCAGCATAACTAATTCCCACGAATAACACATCACTGTCAATTTTTCTCATAAGAGTTGTGAATTTTATGTCATCATGTCAATTCTCCTAAACTTTATCTAAATTCGGTTTCGTTTTTAATTTCTTTTTTCAATTTGCTGTATTTTAATTTTAGTTGATATTTTGACATTGCATTATTTAACCACACTGGTACCAGAAATTATGATGAAATTCAAATAGGTATTTATTTCAATTCTAAATTACAAAAATCTCAATCTCAGCCCTGTGTGTAAGACCTGTAAGACCATAGTAAGTTCCTGTACTTAATTTCCATGTAATACCTCAATCACGACGACTGTCACTCAGCTTTATAAAGGTAACTTGCTCTGGTGTGTAAAAGTGTGGATTTGGGAAATACAATTTGAATTTTGAATTCACTCCAAATTTTTACTCTTATTGTTCAACTTTGTCAAAATAAAATTATGCAATTAAGATTTTGGAAGTATTTTATCGTTCAAGAAGGTCGAGGTTGTTGCTCAATGCGTCCATACATTAGGGAAATTGCGGGCAGTGTCAGGGTCAGGCGGTGTCGACAGTTCTGTCAGTGTTAGTGCAAAGGTAGAGCGCAGCACAAACTACAATAATGCAATCCTGATGCGATAAGCCATATAAAGCTCCAAGCGAACTTTTATTCACTGTTGATTTATAAAATAATGCCTTATTGAGTACAAAATGTAACATCTGAAACTTCGAACTAACCAATAAATATTTAAGTAAATGTGCTCCTTAAGTACTTACATAATGCAGAATAGCAGATTAAAACCTCGAATACTGAGATTAACGATAGAGAGTCACAGGGAATAAAATGCTGATACTAGCAATAAGAGATTCGGAGGACAATTTCAAAGAGAGCCTAAGATTGTGCACTTGCAGTAATATAAACTAGAGCTAAATACATAATATATTTAAAAACCGGCAGTTCTGTTTCATAGCTCATAGCTGCATACGAATGAATTCTCCGTCCATAGTTGATACAGCTCAAATGAAGAATTCTTTCTTCACTCGGACATGATGACCAGTCACGCCATGGACTGCAGCTTCGTTGGGGTCACTCGCATCCGCTGCACCCTCATCTTCCTGGGTCAGGTATTCTCCTTTATGCTGGCTGAGGTAGCGACCAATCAAAATGGCCATGATGACAATTGCTAGGAATATAACAGCTAGCAGTCCTGGAAAATATACATTATGAATTCTATTTAGAGTTCATATTCGCAGAATTCATGGTATGTGTGATACCATGAATCATACCGCTATGTTACGGTTCGGATATAATCTTGGTTGTTCGTTTCGTATAGAATATTGTATTTTCGCCAATTAAGTACCATTAATCAAGAAAATTCGAAATTGATAATTATTGGATCCGAACTGGAATTTAGAGCTTTTTTCAATGGTGTAATTAGTCTGAAGCTCAGAATATTTTTTCATTCTGTAAATGTCAAATGACTCTGACGCGTCTTGGAGCGTTTCCAATTAATGGGTAATTTGACAATGTTGCAGGAGGTTAGCAGCGTTAACGAGGGCACCATTAGAAAGATCACTAAATTCTGGTCCAGATTCCATAATTAACTAATGTTAGCTTGATTAATGGTGTTTAATTGGCAAAAACCGTTCGGTTAAGACAGAACCAAGATTATATCCGAACCGTCACAGCTACACAAATTGCATTGACATCGGATTTTTTACCCTACCTCCTAAAATGGCACTTTCAACGGTGGCATGAAGATAGACTTTATTCAGTTTATCTTCATCCAAATCAGGTGGTGGTCGAACTTCCACAATTTCTGGTGGATGGGTCACGGGTTCCACGCCGCAAAAGTCTTCTTGAAGGCCAACTGTTAAGGAAATCCAAAATTCTTAGTGTTTTCCTTCACATCGAGATTTAGATGGAAATTGGAACAACGGTAATGGGCTATTATTTTTCTGCCCATAAATAATTCAAAAAATGTCCATAAAGATAACAGGTTTTGCCTTTTTTCCATGAATCACGTTTGCCCATAGGAAAAACAGAACTAACTATGGACAATGGTAGCTAGGTTAGGTTTGATTAGGTTAGGTTAGGTTATGGGTATTTTATACGGGCAAACGTGAATCATGGAAAAAAGGCAAATCCTGTTATTCCTGTTATGGTAGCCTAAATGGTAGCCTGCATTAAAATATGACTAACCTGGCTCCGATTTGACATGCTTCGGTCTATTTTCTTGAAATAAGTACTTGAGTGGATAAATGTCATCAAATTCAACACGAGAAATACAACCAATGAATCCCTCCCTCATGGATTCATTCCGTCCTAAATACAAATACTGAATATTGTTGAATTGAGCATCCGCCGATGCTTTGACAGGGAAAGTAAACACGCGTGGCTCGAAATTGTCAACCTACAGAAATTCAATATTGTAATTTATTTGGAATTTCCGATTTAGAAATATTATTGACGATCATAACAAACTATGTATTTACCTTCATCTGCAACTTCGTTCCTGAATCCATTCTCATGATTTGAACATCATGATACTGTCCAGTAGCAAAATTCTGATCCGTAAAAATAAGTTCTTGTCTTTCAAATCCAAAATCAAAAATAAGTCGAAGATGACCACTATTTGAGACCAAGAGTGTGAGATACTCTCCGGTTATGTTAGAAAAGATTCCGACTAAAAATCCCTTTGGTTCCGTAGTCGTGAAACCCACGCGAAGCCTTTCCGCAATTGTGGATTTGTAAGAACCAATGAAATCATAACGTACTAAGGAATTGGATTGCATGTTGATTCCGATTTCTGTGAAGGAAATATAAAAAAACGTAGTCGTATAACTTGTGTAGCGTGTAGCTATGAGAAATTCGTCGATACAACGTCCAATTTCTTACCATCAGCACAAATAGGGCCTTTGAAGGCTGTGAATCTACAGTCACAGGTATAATGATCGTAACCTTCGTAGCAAGTACCATTATTTAAGCACGGATTCGATTCACACTTTCCTGTGCAGCCCATTTTGACACCTAATTTTACAAAAATCACCGTGTAATGAACATATTTGCAACTTGCAACCTCAATTTCATCACTCACCAAACTCCTGTTGTTCAACAGCCAGCTTCAAATCCAGCATAATCCCATTCACGGTCACAGCCCGCATGCAACCAACATATCCTTCCCGATATTCCGTATTCGCACCGATGAAGAGTTCTGAGGTCAGCTCAATAGCTCTAACTTGTCCCTGGGATTGCGGTCGAGTATCGGTCATTGAACCGTCAACGACTACTCGGGCCTGTTTCCGGTTCTGCTCAATCAAAACTGTGTGCCATTCGTCGTCATTCAGTTTATTCGATGTCTTTACATTCAGGGTCCACGAGTCCACTTGACTGCTTTGGTAGGGTTCGAACTGGACTTGATTCCCGTCTAAAATGTTTAAAATTAATACTGTAAAAAATCCGAATTTTCAAGCTTCAGTTTAGTTGTCTGTCAATGAATGCTGCTCACTTATGAGAGTAACTTTGATGTAATCGCTCGGTCCTATTATATGCAGAAACACGGCATTGATTGTTGTGGTCTTGAATTCAAAATAAATGTCCCACGAATGACCCATATCCGGAGTTGGAAATGTGAGTGCCCCATCCGGGAGACGGAAGGTCACAATGTTGTCGTAGAGTGCTGCAAAACACAGCAAGCAGCCAATATATTAGATTTCACCCTGAAAATTAACGCAAACATTTCGTGAATCATAAACGTAATTCAATATTCAATTACAGTCCCCTTCGCAAATCAGTGGGCCCAGGGAATATTTTCCATATTTGTCATCGAGTAATGTTCCAGTATCCCCAAATCGGAGTTGTCGTACGGGAAGATATTCCTTTTCTGTCAAATAACCACTGTCTGATAGTTCCGTATCCAGACCTGTAATAAAATTGTAGAAATGAACAGAACAGGTAAGCAATTTAAAAGACAATATAATCAGTGAAAATCGTTTAAATTCTCAAGCTGCAGGTGTAATACGTAATACTGCTTACCACCATCACAATTACACCAAGTATTTTCAACTGCACAAGTATTCAGTAATCCGCATTCACATTTTCGACTTCCCTCTGGTGCATCACCCCAGTAGTCCATGGGCTGATTGAGTCGGCTAACCCACCAACTGTTCGGACGGAACGTTTCGTGCTCTTGATCTGCGGTTACAACAACCCATGAACATGAATATAAAGCACATACTAGACATAATAACAAATTGGAATATACAAACGCATGCAATTTCGTTCAGCTTACACGGAGTATTGAATAATCGAGACTGTCTGCATTTGTATTCAATATACTGCTTGCAAGCCGAGCTCCTGTTCACCACAGCTTCTATCTGGGCCATGTCTCCATCATACGCAATTTCCTGTCGAAATAAAACGAAACAACTGTATATATGCGAAACGGAAACATATGACTTATCAATGGACAATACATCGAATATGGAATATTTATGGAAAACATACTTGTGCAAAACTCCCAGCTTCCTGAAACCCATCAACATCAGTAATATCTTCATTGGCATGCCGAATGTACGTCTCCGTTATGCCACCCGCGTAGTACTGACATGTAACGGGGAAAGGTGCAAGTGGACCACTCGCATCGGGGTCAATTGTTATTTCGGTTCTCTGATGTGTTGGATGTGTATTTCGGTATGCTTGACAGGATGACAAATGCAATGCTGTTCAGAAATATAAAATATAACCGAATTGATTAAAGGAATAAGATTCTGGATAACGGATTTCAATTTCATTTCTATGACACGTTGCTGACTGGACTCACAAGAATGACAGGTCGCTCCAGAATAACCAGTTTCATCACAATTACATTCAAACTCCGCACTGGTCTGACGACAGATTCCACCATGCTCACAAGGATTTGGTGAACAACGGTCAAGCATTTGACAGGCATCAATTACAATACTGTCGTCACAGCAGAAGTGCTGGAAGGTTATGAAAATCCTTATATGTAAAATGTCTACATTACATAATATACCGAAACATAAATGCATATGTTCCGGTTCGGATATAATTAATAGATTATACGAGCTCTTTTTTTGTGCAAGCTTATGTGGACGAAAGGAGTTTTCTCAGTCGCTGGTG
>JAQFYT010002640.1:0-12365 GCA_034694925.1 Ceratophysella denticulata
AAATGTTGAACTTTGACCCCGCCAGCTTGGGTCAAAGTGGCGAATTCGGTCAAGTGGCCATAACTCCCGAATTAGACATCTGATCAACTTCGGATTTTTTCATTTGACCAGCTGAACATATTCCTAAGACGGGTCTGTCGCGAAACCCGCAGTTGGTCATACCGGTATTCCCGCCAGAGGCGTAAAATTGACAAAAATACCCCTAACTCTTGAACCAAGAGTGCGATTGAGACCAGACTTGATGCATTAGCTAACTCTCATCATTCTTAAGAGGATTTAATGAAATTCTCGCCAAAAGGTCATTTTCAAGTGGGCTAATATAGCAAACGAAGTCTGAATCTGAACTCTGGTTCAAAAGTTAGGGGTGTTTTTGTCAATTTTACGCCCGCGGCGGAAAGGCGGAAATGACCTTTTGGTGAGATTTTCATTAACCCCTCTCACGAATCGTTTGTTGGTTTTGGGAAGACTCCGTCCTCTGTTGAAATGCCATCTCACTCCGAAATTAAAATAATTTGATATCCACATTTTAAAAGTTGACATTATTTATATTTATTTCTCATTCATACTAATTTATGGACTATCTTGTCGGTGATAGTGAAAGCGCGCAGTTTTGAAGTAGGAAGCGCAGGATGCGGGAGTAACGTCATCACCGGCTCGGCTTACTTTTACACTTGTTGTGGTGGACAGTTAATTAGTAAATTGAAGCTTGGTCCCAAATACACCCTGAAGATAACTAATGTTAGGTATTAAGCTAGGTATATGAAACATTGGAATGGAAATAACAGTCACAACAACATCACCAAAGCTGATTATGTCGAAGCGTCTATTTTATTCATAAATCACAACATGTCTTCTTTCGGTTCCTAGACTCCTTCAAATTGAAAAAGACTTGAAATATAATGTCAGATATTGAAAAATACGAAGCAACGCTTCAAATACTTGCATGTTAGACTGATTTGCATATTGGAATTTTTGTATTTTTTGAAGGATTTTGTGATCAGATTTCTCAGGTGGATTAATAAGTTCCAGCGTATTTCAATACACGCTAATTTTGTGAAACATGTGTCTCAAAATCATTTTCGAGTCCTGGTTCAAATTTCAAACTATTCCCCAGCATGGACTCGACAAAACACGTTCCATTCGTATTTTTTTACCACTTCGTCGGAACCCGTCTGACATGTTCTTTTTTGTTCATTTTATTAGAAACTATCAGATAGCCCGTCCTACGGACGGGATGACTACTGTCAATCTCATTTCCTCAATATTCTGTCGCATAAAACGGGTGGCATTTTTTGATGCAATGAAAAAATAGAATCTGCAATGAAAAAGGAAACTTTTGCAATAAGAAATGGAATGCTGCAATAAGTAAAATTGGTCTATAATTCCAAAGTTTAGGTTATTTGTTGGTCATTTGAGTATTACAAAAATCTAACCTAACCTGTAGAACGGAGCAATCTCGTCCGCCAACGTTTTAATCTAACCTTAACCTAACCTTACCCTAATATCTTTACTGCCATGCAGAGGTATTGCAAAAGTCTTCTTTTTCATGGCATATTCTGTTTTCTCATTGCACGTTTATATATTTCCCGCATAAAACTACCCGTCCAGTCCCCCCCTTCAGTCTGTCTCCTCTCCCGTGTCTTCACCCGTCGGTTTTCCCAATCGAATGCCACGTGACTTCACCCGTCTCTCTCAATGTACGATTTTCTGTCTCGTGAAACCTCCCGTTCCAATCATCAATATGTTGTCCGGTGAGTTTACCCTTCCGTTTCCGCGCAGTCTCCTGACTTGTTAATGTTCATGTACCGGTTCTTTTCCACATTCTACTGTTTCATGACCTCCACCGTCCGTTTCGTCAAGCTGCTTCCACGTGACTTCATTCATCAATCAAAATATCGTTGGTTTCCTTGAATCAATGCTCACATTTGAAGCATTACATACAAATATGTTTATTCGGTCATTTTACAGGTTTTAAGGTCACTTATGGGTCAAGGGTCAAAATATTTTTGTAAATAATAAAACTTTAAATTCATGGAATCAAGGCGCACATGTTGATGTTGATGTATACCATGCATGTGTTTTTGGTCTTTTATGAAGAGTCAGGGGGTCAAAATATTTGTTGAGTAATACGGCGTTGAATCCTCTACCTGAATCCAAGGCTTTTTATGCTTTACACGAGTAATTTTTTTTGTCAGTTTTTGGGCCACGTAGGGGTAGAGGGTCAAAATATTTTAGCAGCAAATATATAATTAGCTGCGAGGGACTAAGACGAGCGAGTCAAACTCGTTTTTACCCATAACCCCTGTCAAGTTATGCGAACACAAACGAAAGGACGGACGGATTGTCCACGTCATATAGTAGAATTGAGCAAATTTAAATTTTGGTGTGCTCTATGTCACATCCATTAAGCAGCCTTAACAAAAATATATCAGTAACTTATGTCTCAACCCTGGCTCCTACAAATATAAATTACAAGTAATTATTGGGCCCGTCCATTTGGTTAACCAGAAGGACATCTCTCTAATGGTTGAACATGATTTCGACCGATCTAAGATAGCAAACCAATAATGGTTAGGGAAGGGAGTAGGCAAGCTTTGATTCCTCTGCTCTGCTCTGGTCACTTATGTTAAACTTCTGGTCAATTAGTTTTGAGATTTTGAAAGCAATCGAGCTAGTGCTAAACATTCAAACGAAACGGTTCTTCGTGAAAAATAACACAAGTACACATTGGGGTTGGTTGTTGGTTAGATTAGAGATTAGTTCGATCGGGATTGTAGGTTTGACTAAAGGAATTGAAAACTCAGCACAGAGTCATACTCATCCGAAATGCTGTCAGCTCCTGAGACCTTGTCGTACATTCTCATACTTGGAGCGGCTTTATATTTCTTGTTTGGGAGGCCACGAAAAAACTACCCACCAGGTAAATAATTACATGGACTGGGCTCGAATCTTCTAAAATCTAACGGCTGTTCTGGAGAAGTGTGACACATATACATTTTGTGTTTTCTGTAACTTTGACCTTATTCCGCAGGGCCACCACGCTATCCCATCATTGGAAACCTCCTCTCACTCGGTCCCGAATTTCACAAGACGTTTTTAGAACATAAGAAGAAGTATGGCCCCATTTCCAGTTTCAAAATGGGACTTCAGGAGTAAGAATTGCTACCTCAAACCACATTCCCGAGTAAAAGTGAATCGAAGTAATTTTAAATTTTTGTTGATTCATTCATTCTAGGACTGTAATTCTGCACGACCTCAAGCTCATCAAGGAAGCATTCAATGACAATGTTTTCAGTGGTCGTCCAAAATCTCCCATCTCGGAATTCTTGGCTGGAAAAAGGGACGGTAATACGAGATTCCAATTTGAAATTCACCAGAAAGGTATTTGCGACATGAAGATCGAGGTTTACATGTATTATCTTTATTTTGCACCAATGAGTCGTCTAGGGATTTTCCAAGCTGAAGGTCGGATATGGATGGAGCAACGTCGTTTTGCCATTCGAGCCTTGCGTGATTTTGGGTTTGGGAGAAAAGGAATGGAATCCATGATCATGGAAGAGGTAGGAGAACTCACTGATTGGATCGCAAAGCAGAGTGGAAGGCCTGTCAGTTTGGATGGCCGAATTAATCTGGCCGTCGTCAATGCCCTGTGGACCATTCTCACAGGACATCGCTACAAGCAGGATGATCCCAAGCTCATGAAAATTATACGAGAACTCGACGTGTAAGTTGACGAGTTAGACCTCACCTTCACCTGTACATCAGCAATGAATAGAGATAACCGTCAGCAGTATTTCAACATTAATAAAATACATTTATATCCAAGCTAATTACCAAGAAGGTAATCTCTGTAAATTGTCTAAAACGATAATTTTTTTGGACAACCCACGGAGGAGAACGTAGTTCGCCTAGTTCAGATTTGAAAATTTGGATTGTGACGGATTGGAATCGACTAACTTTGCCACTTTACTCTTATTTTAAACAGAGCTGCAGGAACAGTTGAAAAAGGACAATGGATGCCTCTTTTGCTGGCATACTACCCCAAAATTGCCCAACTAATCCCGAATTGGAGTGGTTGGAACACTTTGAGTAAGTTGAGCGAGAGTCGCCAAGAACTCTTCCGCGGAATAATTGAAGAGCATAAGGAAACTCGTTCCGAAGACCAGCCCAGAGACTTCATCGACGTGTACCTCAGCGAAGTGGAGAGGACCAAGGATCCCACTTCAAGCTTCCATTCTTCCACAGCCAGTAAGACTCCGATCTATCCCTTTACCTACTCTATTTACGATCACACTGTATAACAGAATACACATATATCATGTCGTATTTATCTTATTCTAGTTAAGTCTTTACAGTCCGTGTTGTCGGATTTCTTCCTGGGCGGGACCGATACGACGGCTGTGACACTGAATTGGGCGATTCTATATTTGATCCACAATCCAGCTGTTGAGAAGAAGCTCCATGAAGAGCTAGACAGAGTGGTTGGGAATTCTCGAGTGCCCAGTCTTGCTGACAGAAATCAGTACGTTTCAAATCTATTTTATGTTTTGTAATATGTTGGACCACAGAGATAAAAATGCACAAATGATGATAGCTCAGCACTTCCTCAACCGGTCTCAATGTTTACGTTTAAAGAAATCAGCGCTCCACATAAGAATTTGATTATTCTGAATTCTTGAATTGCCCTGTTCTTGAGCAGACTGCCGTACGTGGAAGCGTTTATCATGGAAGTCCTTCGGTTCTCATCAATGGTGCCTCTCGGAGTTGGACACAGGACAACGGAAGACGTTCAGTTCCACGGATTCCTGATTCCAAAAGGAACGAAAATTCTAGTTAACCTCTATGCTGTTCACTTTGAGCCGAGCATTTGGGGAGATCCGGAAGTCTTTCGACCAGAGCGCTTCCTGGGCAAGGATGGCCTGAGTCTCGAGAAGAACGAGGCTCTTATTCCATTCAGTACTGGGAAGAGGGTCTGTATAGCATACAACCTCGCAATGGACCAACTCTTTCTCTTCCTGGCATCCATTCTTCAGCGATTTGACATTTGTGTCGAACCGGGAAAACCCAAACCCACGTTGGAACCACGAGTGGGACAAATCACGATTGCTCCACAGCCATACACTCTTTTGATGACGGAGAGGAATTAATTATAAGTAGAATAAATTGTCAGTAGCCTGTGTACCTGCCTGGGTAGCTTTGAAACCCAACATCCCAACAAAAAAAGTAGCTGCGAGCAGTATGGTAATCGTCAGGGTGGCTTTAGATTTAGTAATTTGCCAAGTAAAGAGAAAATTTTTTGTGAAAACCTTTTGCATGTCATTGAGTTATTTCGATTCAGGTTCGTGGACTTTCCCTAACAAAATGTTACTAGACGGTGGTCGCCATCATGAATGCAAAAATGTCAGTAATTGGCAACGTACAGGTTGGATTTTCTTGTGGGTTTAGCTAAGCACGCTATGAAGGTCAGTCTCAACAAGGCAGTGTATTATGCTCCTGTTTCGAAGGTGACCTTTCTAGTAAATTAAATTAGAGATAAGAAAAACATATAGAATGGATCAATTTCGTCTGTAACGTTTTATCCTAACCTAACTAAAATCAAATAATCTCAAATTTCAAATTTCAGACATAGTGCGGAATTCCATATCTCAATGCAGGACTAAATTTTATCAATGCACATGTTTAAATATTTCCCTATCTTTGAGACACTTATTATAGCTGTTTTTACGAAGAATCGGCTATCCCCAATGATGATAACACCCATCATACACGTGTAAATTTCAAGTCTTAGATTCTGACGACGAACATAATTAAATTTGCATATACAAAGAAAATGCCTGTCTTGACAAATAGAAATAATCAATGGTTTTAGTACTACTAAAGGCTCGATATTAGTAGAGAATTATATATTTCTAGATTTATTGGACTCAAAAACAATTCGGGACCTCTCCAGGTGGACGCGACCTAAAACTTCATCTGACAGGGCTTTCCCGTCCTTTTGGCTTGCTGTTCTTATCGGAACAGAATTTGTAAAATGATTTCAATGGCATTATCAACTGCTGAAGCTAAGAAATATTTCAATTTCTTGTTTGAAAGCTTAAAGTACAGATAACTTATAATAAGATAAATTATTCCCTGATGCATACTTTTGCACCCCAGCTTAAATAAACTTGTACCTACCCCTGTTTACAATTAACTTGAACACCATTATTCTTATCCTCGTTTTAAATTATTTTATACCGGCTTTAACCATTCCCCCAATGACATATAAGGAAGAGCAGGCAGACCAAGGATTTGTCCGACACAACTCTTCCACTTTCATTTCATGCAAAATAGTTCTAAATGACATTAATAATATTATACTGAATAAGATCTAAACCAAGAAAGGCTCAGTTCGGATCAAAACGAGAAACCCTTGCCACAACAGTGCCAAATTTATTTACTTATAGAGTATACTATTTTCAAAATGTTATAAATGTTTGTTATAGTCCTTAACACTGTTATATAATACAAAGCGCCAGGCTCGGTTGGATTTCGAGATATATTCGGCGCAGAGAACAGCACATTTGAAGTGTGCAGGAAAAAATATGATTCGGAGAGAATTTCAGCAGTTATGGCCGTATTTTCCGTGTAACCTTAACTGTGGGTCTCTATCAACTGGTATATGCCTTGTTGGCCACATCAAATCTAAAATACAATAGAATATATTGATAATCAAACCGACCACTAATTATTTAAACATAGAATTGTGTTAAGGCCGAGTAAGTTAATTTCAGAGAAAATTGAATTTGGAATATTCATTCGCTTTTGCCTCTCCCAATTTTTCGACATAGGTTGGGTTTCCTCCAGCGTAGGTCAAGGGTTCTCTCTTCTTCCCCGGAATGTTAGCACCCACCCACCACGAATCAGCCAATGGAAACAAGGAATTATCCCAGACTTCATGCACATGCGCCGTCCATTCTTCAATTGCAGCCTCTTTCGGTTCAATTCGCTCCTTCCCATGTTCACGCATCCAAACCAGTAAATCGACTAACCAGTCACTCTGGGTCTTGGACGAAGCAGGACCCACAGAGAGGGCAGCCGTCCCTTGTGGCCCATTCACAAAAAACATGTTCGGGAAATTCCCGGTTGCAATGCCGAGCAGGGTTCGAATCCCGTTCTTCCAGCAGTCCTTCAGCCTTTGGCCAGATTCATTCACGATATCAATTTCGTAGATTGTGCCGGTCACAGCATCGAATCCTGTGGCGAGCACAATTATGTCCACGTCAAGTTCTTGTCCGTTCTGGAGCAGAATCCCGTGCGTTTTAATTTCCTTGACGGGGTTTTGGCGTAAGTTGACGAGATCCACGTTTGGTTGGTTGTAGACTTCGTAGTAGGTTTGTTCGAGGGAAGGTCGCTTAGTTCCAAAAGGGTGTGGGGCCCGAGTTGGAGCTAAAAGCTCCCTCTTAACAGGATCTTCGATTCGGGCCGCAGTTTTCTTCTGCCAGAATTCGTAGGCGTACTTATTTGCATCCGCTCGTTGCAAGACGTCCTGATAGTTCCAACGCCAGAAAGAAAACCCGCCTTGGGTGTACAATTTCTCAAAGAACTGAGCTCTCTCTTCCTCGCTCACATCCACGCAATTGGTGCCGTGGGGAACCATGCGCAGCCCTCCGTGTGTTTTTGCAAAAACACTTCGGATTCGAGCGTAGTCGGATGGGCCAGGGAATTCCCAGTCGTCCCCGCGATGTTTCTGCTGCATTGGGATTGCCAAATTGGGTGTTCGCTGTAAAACTGTCAAATGGCTAGCAATTGGGCCAACCTCTTGAATGATTTGAACGCCACTGGCTCCAGTGCCAAAGACTGCTACACGCTTATTCTTGAAATCAACAGTTCGATCTTTGGTCCAATCTCCAGTGTGGAAACACTGACCTTGAAACTTGTCCATTCCTGGGAACTTCGGATAATAAGGCTTGGCCGCTACACCGGTGCAAAGAAAGAGGTAACGACAGACAGTCTGCACGGAATCCGATGTACGGACGGTCCATTGATTGGTGGTGGAACTAAAATTGGCTGAGCTGACGCGGGTATTGAATTGAATATTTTGACTGAAGTTGTGTTCTTGGTCCACGTGGCGGAAGTAGGCTTGGAGCTCTTCCCAACTCGGAAATCGCTCAGTCCACTCAAAACTCTGTCCAACGTCCTCATGGTGGAGCTGGTAAACGAAGTAGCTTGTGTCCGTCCTCGCTCCTGGATAGCAATTCGAAGTCCAAACTCCACCAAGGCCCGAGCCGGCTTCAAAAACTTTGCAACGGAAACCCTGTTTCCGTAACTCGTGCAGGCAACTCAGACCTAATCCAAGTTAAATAAATAAATACGCGAGTAAATTATTACAAATACTATATTTCTATTTGTCATATGTCTCCTCAAATTGGGGTTACATGTCGTTTCGACTTGTTTTTTTCGCCCCCGGTCTTTACACCTCGGTTTTTTCACCTCGCGGTGTTTTCGCCTCGGGGTTTTTCGCCTTTTGACCGGTTCGCCTTGTAAAGATCTTTGCATTGGTTGGAGTTAATCCTAGTTAAATTGGCACGAGCTTAACATAGTAATTGTAATATAGAGTATTGTTGACTCCAGCATTATAACTAAGGTTAAGGCTGCAATAAATAGCATCAGCGCGCGTCTAAAAATCTAACCTAACCTAACTTCCAACAACGTAACCATTACGCGGGGCCAATAAGCAGCGCGCGCGCATCTGTGTGAGCGTGAAGATTGCGAGGCGAAAAGTCAAAAGGCAAAAGGACCCGAGGCGAAAAGACCGGACACGTTGTCCGTCAATCTCCGAGTCAGTTCCAGGAAATCATTTCAATTGGCATTTGTTTGATTTTAATGAAAAACTTTGTTTTTTCCATGATTTCAGTTGAAAGACTACAAGGCTGCTGAGAAGGAAGCTAAGACAGAGCATCGGAATGTTTGGGAATACGGAGACATCACTGAGGATGATGCACGGGAGTTCGGGATGGCTCAGGCTCGTTGAGGGAGGAGTCAACTCGGACTGTTCACTGGGTTTTTGACGAGGATTGATTGAGAGATTGAGATTGGATTGGATTTCCAGAGACCGTTACAGAAGAAACTCCTGTTATTTTAGCTACTACTCCTACTGTTACATAATATACTTCAGATAAACTTCCAGGTCTTGTTACATGATGATTCTTGTTCTCAGTAGGCCTTGTGGACGAAATATACAGAGAATCTTCTTCCGTTTACAAACACTCGCTTTGTCCTCATAGGTTTTATTCAACTTCATTTGGTTTACGTGAATTGTTTTCAGTAACTTTAGTAGGGAAACCCTGGATGAGTACAGTTATAGCGGTTGGAGCTACGATCTTCGTTGTTTTTGGAGGTGTACTCTCGAGTTATTAAAATTATGGAACGCTTGCCAAATACTGGGACAGTGGCCCGCTAGTGTTTCGTAGTGCAGCAGGAACACAGCTCAACTCAAACACTGTATAGTATGCTGTATCGGTTGGATTGGGCCTGGGTTGAGTGTCGCCACACAAAATAATAACAACGAGAAAAGGAAAAAGAGGCATTGAGTGTAATACATATTTCTACAAATTTTACTTCATCCGATGATCGACATTGTAGTTTTTTTTTTGAAAGTTGGCATTCGGTCCGCCGTATCGTAGACATAAGTACAGTTGGCATTCGGATCATAGACCTTCGGTCCCCTTGGCATTGGGTCCATAGACCTTCGGTCCTAGAACCGTACTATGGACACAATCCTAACACCAGATATTCTAGGAGCAATTCAGAACTTCCGTAAAATGACTTCAGATTTCGAAGGAACGACGGTATTTGGCCTGAATGGGAGATTGATTATAGCAAGAAAGGACTCATTATGTACGATTGCAGACGGAAAGTTTAATTTTTTTCTTGTCACCCAAATATTTAACTAGAATTAACTTAATAATATGCACACTAATTTAGATTTATTAATTTGTGAAGAGGTTTAGTGAAAAATTCGAACACAAACGTTGATCCAATTAATTGAAATACAACAAATATATTACTTTGCAGAACTATGAATGACTCTATCAAAGTTCCTCATTTGCACGCCTGTATTCATTTGTTTTTATTAAGATGGTAGGTGTACAAGTTTATTTAGACCAGGATTGAAATAAACTTTCTTGAACAGATAATCCGACCAGTCACAGAGATGTTTCCGCTTGTTCTCTTCACCTTTCAAACACTCAGACATGGTTTTTCGTACCTGCATAAATAAATAAGTAAAATATTTTTTAATAATTTGTAGTCAGCTTTCTTATAATACCTTAATTACCATTTTGAGCAAGTTCAAAAGATGTGTATCATGAGCATTCTCCATATGAAAACTTTGGTGAGACAGTGAATGAACCATGTTCCCAAGTAAAAGTCTCGAGATGCTAAGCTCCCGGGTTGAGTTGGGAAGCAAATCAGTGTGTCGGACATTGGCCCACCTTCCGAATTTTGAGCTTGTGTCCCCGGTGCGTCAAATCCCTGACAGGCTTGGACAATGAATAGCTTCGGCTTATTCGGTAAACTGTCTTTGAATTTGTAGACAATGTCATTCCAGAGATGAGCACTGCTCCCATCCGACATTTTAATGTAATCACGTGACCCATGACTCATGACCACGACAACCAAGGAATCAACGTGAGCAAAATCTCTATCAAGGTCCTCTTTGAAACTTTCCAGCATATTCTCCAGTTCCTGTTAGAGTATGGGGCAGAATAGACAGTTAATTGGTTGCAAATATCTATTCCAGTACGATATTTGAATACTATGAGCTATCTGTGTACTCAAAAGTTATGAATGACCCTGGATTAGGGATCAGAATATTCGTAATGCATCGCAGGCTTACGGATTTCTTAACATTTGTTTTAACGTCGCATTCATATCCAATGCCTTGAAAGAGCTTCACCATGTATATATGATCCTCCTGACCTCCGTGGCGATGATCTTCTGTGTGCAAATCGGGTATTGCTAATAATCAGTGCCAAACCTCTTGGTGCTGAGCGCATCTTGTAGTCCTTCTAAACAATGTATCCATTAGAAATAATTAGAACATTAGAATAGGGCTGAAACTGCTGAAAGTAGTTAGATTGTCTTTATTGCTTTTACATCTGGATCATCCATGAATTTAGTCGATGGCTTGACTACAACATTCAGTGGAGTCATGTTGTCAACAAAGTCAATTTCTTCAACGGGCTTCTTTTCTGTGCATAAATCAATTAGACTGAAATTAGGTTATGTTTACGCGTTATGTTTAACTTAAAGATCATAATGTACTTTAGACGTGTTAATGTTACGGGATATTTTAATTTGTGACTGTGCCGGTTTTCTGAATTTTAATCCAATGTTCGTGTTTGCAGCAATTGCTTTAAAATGATTAAATTGTGCTAATAGCAATTCCAAATACATATTCAAATATTCAAATACTGTATTTTCCCCCAATTAGGAAATTCGGGTATCCATTACGTAATTGTAGAACGTAGTGCTCATAATACTCATAACAATAACACATTTGGAAATGGTATAACTGTTTTTTTGAAGAAAGGAAATCGTATTATCCTTATGCATTACCGTACTATACATATGAATTAATATATGGAATGAAATACGAAACCGGTACAACTACGCCTAACCACACCGTCAAGTATGCCGTATCAATTTAAATGGAGATGCACAGTTATCGAATCAATTTTTTTGCCCATTTGTGCCCAAATTGTACTCACCTCCCTCTTTAATTGCATCTAAACCCATTTGAAGTAGTCGTGCTGCGTCGACTTGACCGCAGGCCGTTAGGGCAATAATTGTTTTCTCGTAGGCTCCTTGACCTTTCTGCATAATTTTGTGATAGAACAAAGACCGCTGGCTGTCCGGTGTCTTTTCAGATTTCTAAACATCACCGAAATACATTAAAAAAAATTAGCTATTAAAACTACCCTGATTTTTTTTAAATAGAACTTTCTATTTTCTATGTAAAAAAAAACTGATGAATAAATAAAAATTTTAATACAATCAATCAAATTACGAGTAAACGATCGACGAGAAAGATAGAAATTCACATTATCATTATCAGTATTTACAATAGTTATAGGATATTCAACTCGAAAACTGCATCGGTAAAGTATTTTTGAAGCGCATTTTTAAAATTAGAATTATGAATGAAAACTGCAGAGTAGTTGTTTTAAAACTTACAATTGTTTCTTTGTCATTTTTGATGAAAAGGCCTTGGCGACCCATTTCGTCCAGTAAAAGAGTGTCACATTCTGTTCCATCTTTGAGTTCAGGCAGGTTTTTGTGTATGAACTCTTTGAGTTTTGGATCCATAGCCAATTTAGAGT
>JAQFYT010002641.1:0-12364 GCA_034694925.1 Ceratophysella denticulata
GTGGCTCTGAACGTTACAGTAGTGGACTTTCTGAGTGTGGATGTGGAGGGAGATGAGCTCAAGATCTTGAAAACGATCCCATTTGACAAAGTGCTCATCAAGGTCTTGTCTGTGGAAATTGTGACTGCCAAGGAAGGCCAAGGTCCGTACCGAGAGTTCATGGAGTCCAAAGGATATCGGACACTCGGAGTGTTCTATGAAGCGAAGGTGCCGTTCGACTTAATCTTTGTTCATCCTTCCGTTCAAGTGGATGATTCTGTCCAGGAATTACTTAAGCCTAAGGCCAGTGTAAGGCCACGGGGAGGATGGTTTCCCTGAAAACTGAGACAATACTTCGGTGTTGCTAATCCAAATACATACTTAACAATTACAACCAATTGATCAAAAGTAAAATTGCCAATTAGAGTTACTTCAAAATCAATCTTACAATATAACGTACCTATCAAATAAATTACTTAACACCCACTCCGGATTTCGCAATTTTCAATGATGGTGTCGCGAAGAAACATTGGCACACAAAACATATCTGCGACGAAACAAATGGCTACAACAGTAATAGCGGACAGGCATAGTTTTCGTCCGATTCTCGCAGTCATTTTCATAAAGTCGTCATTTTGAAACGCTTCAAGCCTTTTCGGGTCCCCGTTGTCATTTACATGCACAAATTGGAACTATTTCTCAGGCCTTGTGTTACGGTGTTGCCCTATGCAATTTTCCATAAGCAATCGTGGTCTAGTTCGATAACGATTGTGGCCAAACCAGTGAATAAATAATTGTCATTTATAACCTGTAATTATCTTAGAAGCCTACTTAATAAAACGCTGAGGCTCAATTTTTGATTTTCAGCGTGTATGGATTAATCGATTAATTAATCCGTGTTAAGAAGATGTTTCGCATGGAATTTGCAATGCTAAAACTTTCGGTAACGATTTCTCGGAGATGTGTGGACGAAATATTATGAACTAAAGGCTAAATTACAGCTTATTTTTGTCTTCAAAAAAAGCTGAGGGCAGAATTTTAAAAACTTTTGCCCGTTATTAATGAATTACGATTAATTGATCCTGTTTCGGAGTGAGGCCATTTGAGAAGCTCCTATCCTTGGCTTAGTAGAGAGATTGAGTTTGGGCGGGCTCAACTTTGGGAGTATCCATATGCCTAAATTCAGCTGAAGAATAAGTGTACAGTTGGTGAAACGCGTATCTTGATCTCCCAAAACTCCTGACTGACTTTACGTCTCTCTCTGCTGAATAGCGGACAGGAGAACAGATTCAGACAGAAGTTGGATTGAATAAATTTCCGAATAAATTTTCTTAAGATTTTTAGGTTAAAGTTGTTAGGACAGAATCTTTTTAAAAAATTAGGGAAAATTATTTATCGATTAATAAGACAAAACCTTTTAGGGTGTTCGTGTCCAGCAAGATTGAAATATGGTAGGCGGGTATTCGGCCGGTATCACGGCTTGGAAAGTGCAGGGATGAGCAGAGCTTGGGTAGGTGGACCTGCGGAAGGATTTGGAGCACGGGTTAGATCTCCGTATGGGAGACGGGAAATCGAGCAGGAGTCTTTGCTCGATTGCCTATGAACTTAGGCAGTGAGTGTGGAAACGACAGAAAAGCCGAGTCTCGCTTTCTGTGTATTTGAGTGAAGGAGAACCCGTCCAGGAGAATGAGAGGGTTTCCTTCTGTTGTGTCCAGCGTGAGTGGAGAGTCCTGTGTCACAACTCAACCTTGTCCAGGAGACCCAGTTGAGTGTGTATGTATATGCACGGCTGGACTGAGCTAACTTCTTCTGACTATCGCTTCCTAGTTAGGGCAATGAATCGCGGCAGCGGAGACACAACCAGCCAGGTGGAAAACTCAGAAGTAAAAGAAGCTGATTTATTCATAAAGTTAGTTGTATTTATAACCTAGTAGGTACAGGCGGGTGCCTTATTTTAGGCTTCTGGGCTATTGTTTTTGAATAGTAATTAGGGTTGGGTTATAGTAGCTTAGTCTAGAAATACTTAAATCAAATACATACAATGGAAACGGATAAAATATTAATTATGCATGACCTTTAGGCATGCACCACTGCATTTTCCTAACTCATACCACGGACAAAGTAAAATGCTTATGTAAATTAGTGTGTACATTGAACTTGTAATTTAACCTTTGCTTTGTTAAGTAAAAAATGAGTGTTTTGGGTTACCTATAATAATTATACCTGTTGTGTGTACGAACAGTGACAGAAAAATGTACTTTATGCAGCACTTTAGCTCTCAATGAGACAATATCATTTTGGCTCTTGCACTATAAGATGTCACATTTGATTCCATATTCGTCCAGATCATGAATACTTTAACTTTTCAATTCTACGTACGGTTCATTCATACTCTAAGAACATGGGGTTTCCATTTTGAGATTTAATTCATAATTTAAAAGATAGATAATTCAATTCGAGAAAGCTAGCACATTTGTTTTTAAGGATATTAATATCTAGAGTGGTAGGAAAAGTACATTTGATAGTTTTTCTCTAACGTAGACCTCACATCTCACATTTGAGAAAATGGTTTCGATAAATATTTCAACTAAAATCTCACCCAGGGCAGAATTAGATAATGGCCAACATTACTTGATACATACGGACGGAGACAAAAACTTCCTCACAAAGTGAAACAGGATTAACTTAGCATAGTTGGTCTACATACAATAATGACTGTCATTTAAGTCGACCTAATTTTAACACTTTTTGCAGCTTAAATCTAAACGTCTTATTGCATTTGAACCACGATTTCTAAACCTAAACCAAAGGAGACAGGATGGCTCAGTGGTTGAAATTCCATTCTATCATTGGCTAGTCGTTGAAATCACATCGGGGAAGTAGAAAATGTGGGAATGGACACTCAGTAGAGGGATGTTGATTGATGTGACTTAGGGCACCCACCGTAAAGCGACGGTATACGTACGAAGTAGACTTCTTTCCCTTTAATTACATTACTATTTACTGTATTTTTCCTGATTACAAATTACAGATATACGATAAGGTATTTAGTTAAGGTATTAGAGTTTTACTGGAATATTGAAGTAGAAGGCAACCGACATAGGTAGGTATCACATTGTGAGATTGACATTTACACATAGAAACGAAGACGATGTTATTGCAGTACAAATTATTAAATTACAATAAAAAATAACCATGGACACCAACAAGAAGAACCCTGAAAAATGAATCCGGGAAAATATTCTGAATCAAACAAGGGCTTTCACTCGTTCCCGCTTATAATCCATTTTCAAAATCTGGATTATAAACGTTCGAGATTATAAACCAACTTATTTAAACACCCTAATATCACAAGAAAGTAGAAGCTGCTAATTTCATAACTCTCAGAAGAGCTAAGAAAGCTGAATATAGCACAACTGCTTCTGCGCTCACAAAATTTAAAGAAATCAGGAAAAAATACAAACAGCTATGCGAAGAGAAGGAAGACAACTACAGATCTGTCCTCGAATCTCGGTTCCACAACCTGCGGAATCCAGACCATTTCTGGGGTGCGTACAAGTCGTTAAAGCCACAAGCCTCCGTAGTAAAAAACAAGATCTCTTCAGAAAGCTGGCACAAACACTACACCGGAGTATTCTGTCCAGAAAACCAGCCTTCAATCCCTCCACCTCGCTTGGAGCAGTACGACAACCAAGACCCCATACTTGATCACGATTTTAACATTTTTGAAGTCCGTGTTGCCATTAAAAAGTTAAAGCAAAGAAAAGCACCGGGAACCGATAAAATTCCTAATGAAATTTGGAAGATCCTGTCCCCTAACTCTACTCAACCACTGATTGCACTATTTCAGAAAATATTAGACACGGGTCAAGTTCCTACAAATTGGTGTGAAGTACTTATCTGCCCTCTCCACAAAAGTGGGTCTACCGAGCTGCCTTCCAATTTTCGCCCGATCTCACTACTCAACACAATACTGAAGCTTTTCACTTCCATAATGAACACGAGGCTCGACTCTTGGATACGGAAGTACAAAAAAATTTCAGAATTTCAAGCCGGATTCCAGAAGGGACGCACAACAACAGATCATATATTTGTTCTGAACTCCATAGTCCAATCCCGTCTCCTTCGAGGCAAACGGCTATACGCATGCTTTGTTGACCTTTCCCAAGCTTTTGATACCCCGAATCACAACCTCCTTTGGTCAGAACTTCTCAAATTGGGAGTATCAAATAAATTCGTGCGTGTATTCCAGAACATCTATTCTAAAGCCTTCGCAAGAGTACGAACAGAATTGGGCTGCACGGAAAAAATTGATATCACAAAGGGAGTCCTCCAGGGTGAGTCAGCCAGCCCACTGATTTTCAATTTATTCCTAGAAGGTCTAACAACGATATTTGAAAATCTCTTTTTACCCGGAATCAAGCTAAGTAAGAAGTCAGTCCACTTTCTGTTTTACGCTGATGACCTCGTACTCGTTGCCCACTCAAAAGAAGCCCTTCAAGAAAAAATCACAGCGGCCTCGAATTTTTTCCACCACATGCACCTAAAAGCGAACATATCAAAAACACAAGTCGTTGTTTTCAAAAAAGATGGCTGCATTCCAAAGAATGAAAATTTCTTCTGGAGAGGCGAGAAACTGTCAGTAGTCAACCAGTACAAATATCTTGGTGTCATATTCTCAGCTTCCGGTACCTTCAATATCCATTCAAATTACGCTGTCCAAAAGGGTCTTGCCGCAACAAGCTCCGTGCTTTACACCCTTAAGAGGCCACGCACTTTTTCCCTTAGGTCCACAACCCTGCTCCAGCACTCAATTATTCATTCCACATGTCTTTACGGGTCGGGTATATGGGGCATGAGTCAAGACACAAAATTAGAGCGCGTTCAGCAGACGTTTTTTAAGCGCATTTTGCAGTTACCAATAGCAACACCGGGATATTTTATTAGGAGGGAAACAGGTGCGCTGCATACGCGGTTCGAGGTCTTAAAGCTCGCTTACAATTTTTGGGTTAGAATAATGCGCAGCAAGGAGGACTCACTCATTAGAGCAGCATATAACGAGCTAAGGCGAGTATCAGCGTCAGTGGATAAATCACAAATTAAATACAGCTGGTGTCTGCAACTGGAAAGTGTCCTTGAAAAACTGAATCTGTTCAGATTGTGGAATACAAATAGCACAAATCAAATAATCCACTCTAAAACACTTTTTCTTAAATCTCTTGAATCCTTTTGTAAACTAGAAGATTACAACTCAATTATAAACTCAAGTTTTATACCTCATTATATCTATTTGAAACCTGTAACACGATCAGCTCCATATCTTAATTTTAAATTACCGTTACATGTGGTTAGAAGAATTGCACAACTCAGAGTAAATCTAAGTACAATATTTTACGAAGGCAGCTACGTTGATTTAGGCATGTGGGGGGAGGCAAGATGTAAGTTCTGCGGAGACCGACTTTCACTTTCTCATGCTCTTCACGAATGCAAGAACTCGCTCGCCCTGAAGGCACATCTGTCTCTCCCTTCTTGCACGGATCAGCTTAGCTGTCTTCGTTTTCTTTCAGATTTAGGCAACAAAAAGCAAAATAAACAATTTTACAATAATGTCTGTGTGTTTGTCAAAATTATATTACGAAACTATGTATCTTAACTCAAATTTTTTGTATTATATTATTTGAACCATTCCGAATTGTTTGGGCGAAAGCCACATCAAATAAAACCATGATGATGATGATGATGATAAACGTTTGATATATCTGTAACGCTCTTTTGGTCTAAAATATATAAATTGTACAACCAACCTGGAGGAAGATTCTTACTACGTCTCCTGAGTTCTTGCAATTGTAATGCAAGAATAAACAGTACAACAGACGATACGACGAAATAGATAAATATCATTATATTATGAGTCTAAACAACCACAGCCCGCCTATACAAGAAACTATTCAGGCGAATAATATTGTGCTGAATTTGTATTAAATATTCTAATTATTTCCAAGAGAGGCAACAACTGCTCTGCAACCAATGAGCTAATTATTATTTGTCCGTGAACCCCCACTAATCATGCAGCAATTTATACGTAAAACTGGACCCGACATTCAGAGCATCTACTATAACTATTATCACACGCGTAATCTAGCATTGAAAAATTTAACCGCTTATGTAAACTCCATTTGAATATAGTGATTAAGTATATGTTCTCACTGAATTACAGACACTTCCGTATATTTTCTCACATGAGGTATTAGAGGTAGTATTTCCAGTGTTATGAGAGCAAAGTATGAGTACCTACATGATTATACAATCGCCTTTATTCAGGCTTCCATATAAGAACATAATTGTACAGAGAGTACATGATGAATTCCGAATTTCCTAGTGGTTAGGATTGCTTGAAGGTTTTCTTGTAATTGGTTATCCATTCTTGTCAATATAATGGTTTGTCCAAATTTCGGCGGTAAACCCGTAAACCACAAAGGATTCCGACCTGTATTCACTATCTGTCGTAGCACGACAAAGTATGTCTGACTAGCGACCCCACGGTCGGGGCCTCAGCGGGACAACCGTGCGTGTTCGATAGGGCTGAATGCCCAGATCGACGCGTCGCGTTTATAAGTGAGAAAACTCGAGAGGATTTAATATAACCATTTGTCACAATAGGTATATAGGTAGCACTACTGACACACACACACGCTTTGTGAGTTTACTGATCAGTACTAATTTTACAATGCACTTTCATGTTATTATATAAGTTGTGGCTAATTTGGATATCGAACCAGGATCCATACAGGTTGGTTAGCATGGATATAGGAATGTAGACATGGAAAATGATATTTGCAAACACGAATATGAATTAGAAAACAGTTCCTAAACCAAAGGCGCCCTTTCAAATGGTCATACTACTTACAACGTTTGTCGTACGAAAACAAGTTATTTGAGTGATGCATGAAAGTCAACGCAGATTAATGTGTTTTGAAAATTCTCTGATAGACTATCAGGAACAACTAACCAGTAAATGCTCGGAGCCAGGTGGTCTTCACTCTTCACAGGTCCGCCCCTGTTAGGTTTATAAATTCTAGGTAGGTTAGGTTAGGTTTCTCAAAAGCCCTTCGGGCTTCATCGAGTACCTAACCTAACTAGAATTTATAAACTCGCGGGCGTTTCGGAAAAACTAACCTAACCTTACGGAATGATTCTCAGATGCCGACCTATGATGTTTTATGCCTGTAGTGTACGGGAAGTACGAGTGAAGGTTACCACAAGGGTACCGGTAATAGGTACGAGTATCTCTGATATCAAATGCTATGGGAGTGAGTCCTTAGAGGGTGATTCTTAACATGGTTGTGTATTACTCCTGTTGTCACAAGGTGAATTAAATTACCGTAAATTATTGTTAAGTTTTGAATACATCTTCGCTTAAGCGCGGGTTTCAGCTAGCAAAATGTATCAAATCAAATGATATCTGATATCACATCAAATTTATTGCATCGACTTTGTAATAAATACAATACCTACGAAAATTTGTATTCTTGTCTATTAGAGTAGCTGAGAGTCAAGTCAAATTGTTAATCCAGTTGATTCTAATTATTGTAATATTAGGAAGTGTGCATGTTAATGTATATAAAATTTCTCTCCTGTATAATGTTTAAAGTGTTTGTGGCTGCTGAAGCATGCTGGACTAATTATGAACATAGTATTCGGTATTTCCGACGCGAGGTTCACACGAAATATCTGAGAAGAAATCAATTCACCTGGCTCCACATGAAATACAAACTAAGGTATTTTCGATCCTGGGAATATGCAAATTGTTTAATTGCTGATGGGTGATTAGACATCCTCACACGTGCTTACATTAAACCTTGGATTTATTGATTACATGTTCCTTTACTTATGCAATCAAAATTAGGTGCAGTTTCACAAGTAGAGCAGAGTTAAAATTGTATAATTCAATTTTTACCATCGCGGACGGTACCAATTCGTACATAATCATGGACGATAGGCAAGTTGTCTGGTTACACAGTTTTCCGCATGTAGCGGAAAAGGGTAGCTTCTACCGAAGGTTATGCTTTACACCAAGAGCTTGAAATGTAAAGTCAGAGCTACAGGCTAAACGACCAACTTTATAAACAAAATTACAATATACAAAAATGTGGATAAATATGGTGCAAATTAAGAAGGAAAACCGGTCGACTCAACATTTTCGAAACCATATCCTCGAAAAAAAAATGTTTTTTTATGTGTTCTGACAAATACCGATATCTCCCGTCCATACCTATTATCCCGCACTGCCTGGAATATTAAAAATATTGACCTATGTTTCACGGGGATTCCAAATAACCAACTCTCAAGGTCGTAGGTCAAGTAGTTCTGGAGATATACCATTTTGTTTGGAGTAAACAAACATAACATCGGGTTGATGTATACTTAGCCTGGGGAAATTTAATGTGCTGTACGACCTGGCATTGTAACTACAATATTGGTTAAAGAACTGAATTAGACATACCAGGTGAGAGACATAACCTTAATTACTTGAGCTCACATACAGATTGTGGAAATACTGAGAATTCGTGTTTTCATATTAAATATGCATATTCAAGTAGAAATTTCAAATATACATTTTCGATATGCATTAACTGCACAATAAGAAATAAAACTTGGAATATTTACTTAAACAGTTTGAAATTATGAAATTTACATATCCACGACGGAACTATAATATTAATCGCACTACTTGAAGTTTAGTAAAACTTGTATTTGAATTACTGGATGACCCTAATAATACATGTTATTTATTAAGGGGTTTTTCAACACTCGGATTTTTGGTAGTAACCACAGAGTTGTATATAAGACAGACTAGAGGAGCCGGTGCCTATCTCCTGTGTATATTCATTTTGGCAGAGCCTGGAATCTCCATTGATCGGTTTATATACTCTCTGCGGATAGGGGGTGCAGGGGTAGAGGTACTGAAACCTACATAGGTACGCACGGCAGAGTTCATTCAGTCTTCCAGTTCAGCACACGGTTTCCATCTATGGTGAGACACTGAAGCAGAGAATAACCCCATTAACTGTTACTCTCTGCGGTTAGAGGCCGAACTCTATCCTCTGCCAAAATTTTCTGGCACCGGCTCCTCTAGTCTGTCTTATATACAACTCTGTGGTCTTAGGCCTATTTTACATTCTCCATGTACGGTACTCTACATAAGAAAAAAGCAGCCCACTCCAGCCTTGGTTAACCGTAATGTACATTCTGTGAGCGAGAGTGTGAAATGCGTGCAGGGACTGCCACAACTCTATCACCAGTGCCGCGTTCACAAAACACACCACACACAGCGTTGTATTACAGCAGCGTACGTACACTTGTCGCTCCTCGGGTTATGCATAGAGGTCGGAATTCTGTGGTTTGAAGTCAAAACAGACAAAAAGAGATTGACCTAAGGAAGAACCGAGCTCCATCCAAAAAAGTACTCAAGCACCACTCTAACCACTAGGGCACAAGGCCGATTTACTGGTTAGTAACACCAATTTAGCTGCAAAGTTACTAATCCAGCCGCAAAAAAACCACCTACTTATTTAGCCGTTAAACTCTGGTAGCCGGAGAATTCACTTATCTAGCTGCAAGTTTTAATATTCCTTTTAGGGTTCTTATATAAGGTAGAAATTTCGGCGAGACAAGGTGTCCCACTGATAAGTCCGATTCGCCGGCCGCGGAGGCGGGAATTGCAAACACGCTGGAGCTCCCACGGACGAGTCTAAGCAGAGTTGTCATAGAGCAATTGGTGGATTTCCGAGCACTCTGAGGAGTTCGCAATTTCCGTCTTCCCCGTCAAAATGTTGACATTTATGGTACACTTTGCATCTTCCAAGAACCGCTGACTAAAAGGGTAAATATTAAAAAAGGATGCCGAGGACTGGGATTAACGTAGACTCCGGGTTTCCGTTTTCCGTGCAGGAACGGTTGACATTGATTTCATGGGAAGTATATTTTTGATTTTTAGTCCTAATGTTATTAAAAAAATCAAACATTACCACTATTACGTTCAACTTTGAATTTTTTTAAAAATCAAGGGGACTTAAAATCAAAAATGTACTTCCCATGAAATCTGTTCCTGAGCGTAGAAAACGAAACCCGGAGTCTCTACGTTAATTACAGACCTCGGCATCCTTTTTTAAAACTAACCATTCCAGGAATTTGATATGGGAATTTGTATACAAAAACTTTAAGTTAAAATCTAGTTCCTTCTCCTTCTCCGTGCCCAAATTAAGGCAATAATTCCAGAAAACTCTGTAATCAATTGTTCCATTATCCAGTTACTTATTTTATTAGCATTAATTCTATAGACTAGACTAGATTATCGCCTAGCGGAGTATCCGATTCGAGGCTCACCGAGATAGCTTCCAGACATTCCCAGCCCAGCCGGGTTATCATGTAAGATAATCGTGCGGAGTAGAAAAGCGATACCAAAACTAGAGTTGAAGTACTGCTTTAACTTTACCATAAAATAAATATACCCTCAAATGTTATTGGTCTATATGAACAACATATAACGATTAATATATAGGCCAGGATCAAAACTATACTAGCCATCTCATACCAGTGGAACGCAGTCTTTAAGTCTCATTGAAGCTGTTTTTCAAACAAGTTCAAAGTTCAAACTCGAATTAAAGTTCAAGGTTGAGCTCACACAGAAGTAGGTACATAGATAGCGAATTATCAGTAGTACGTACCGTAACATTGTTTTTATGCAAATTCATCTAATCAATTTGTAACTCAATTTAAATACGAGACAAATACTAATAGCAATATGTAGAAAATAGGATAACCAATTTGTAGTTGAATTATATCTGAGTCTTGTTATATATATATATATATGTGTAGCTGATGCTAAATCCTGGCTTCACAATTTAATCCTTGTAACTTCAGCCAGCAGCTAGCCCCTTCCTCTCTTGAAAAAATCCTGAAATTACAACATTTTGTCTAAGTTAGGAAAAAAACCTCTGGAAAAAATCCAGTACAGTATTTAAGTCTGAGCCAAGAGCCAACCTTCAAGAAGGCTTTAAATTCTCGCATCCCGCCCTGAACGGCTTGCAAATATTGATCTATTTTCATATTTGGCAAATCCAACTTTGGTAAGTAGTGGACACGCAGGAACACGATAAATTCTTCCTTCTGGGAAGTTTAAACCAGAAGTATATTAGGAGGATTAGGGATAATAATTTTCTTATACATTCATGATTTATTTACCTGAGATATGTTAGAACTAAATAAGTTAACCATGCTTTGCTTACCCGCTTGTCTAATATAACCTTGAGACAAGCTGCAGTTTCGTTCAACACAAGTAGTGTTTGAGCGTCTGCTAAATCAAATGTGGATTTCATTGGAGCTAGGAAGCACGCCGGAACAATAAATTCATACATAAACTCGATAAACCCATCTGGACCATTTTGACCAGCCCACAGTTCGACCAATTTTTTGAGAATACTGAAGCATGCTTTCTGGGCCTGAAAGTAGAGATTTGTTTGGTTAGCTTAATTATGTCACCCTTTCAGATTCATCTAGCGTTGCAACGATTTTACTATATTGTCAGTTACGATTTTCGTGTAAGTTCTTTCGTGTATTTACATTCCCAATAGGTTTGGCTCACTCTTGCGATGGAGCCCGTGTTTTTCACCAAAAGTGTTGGAAAAATGCCAAATCTATTGTGTACGGAAACATGTAGCCGGGACTAGGAATTTCTTTTGGAGCCCGTGGAGGCAAAGAAAATCACAGGTCGATATGTGAGATTCGTTCTATAAGGTTATGTTAGGTTTTCCGAAACTCCCCCGAGGTTATAAATTCTAGTTAGGTCAGGTTAGGTCTTCGATGAAGCCCAAAGGGTTTTGAGAAACCATACCATTCATACCATGTACTGTTAATTCGTTTGGAACTCAAGATAAGGGTACTTCAGGTGAAATATACATTTTGATGTATGATAGTGGGCCAGCGATGTATTATACAACTGCCTGCGATGTTTTATACAGGCCATGTTTTGTGTACGGTGTTTTGCCCTGTCACGATTACATACTGTATGTGGAAACGAGTCTTCAATGCAGTTGAAAAAAATACTGGAACAGCTGATAGACGAGAATTTAAGTCGTCGCATTGAGGCAATAAGCAAAAAAAAAACGAGCAAATCCTTCCACATAACCTAGCCTCATGTACTCTCCCTCTATTCTTCACTGCAGGCAAAGTACAGTATATAGTGTGTAGTGTTTAGTATACTTATGAAAAAAAAGATAATAGAAGCACGCAGTATCGTACACAGACACAGCATAGCATGAGTCCGAGTCCGAGTGAGAAATTGTGTCATGTGTGGACTTGAGCTTGAGACTCAGCACTCAGCCAG
>JAQFYT010002642.1:0-12363 GCA_034694925.1 Ceratophysella denticulata
GTTAGGTTAGATTTTTGAAATTCCCACATGACCAACAACTAACCTAACCTCTGGAATTATAGACCAATTTTACTTATTGCAGCATTCCATTCCCTATTGCAAAAGTCTTTCTTTTTTATGGCACATTCTCTTCACGGCATCGAAAAATTCCTCCCGAATTAATTTCCTGTTCTGGAAAATGATGATGATCTGAGCTAAAGCGTCTCCGGTCATAAAAACGTATGACAAGAAGTGAGAAATGACAAACTGTCTTCTTTGAGCTTACTTTTTTTAGTACAAACTATGGTGTTAAATGCACAGGCCAAGAAGACGCCGCCGATACGGATCCACCTGGCTTGAGGCTTGATATATACGCCATCCGAGTTTCCGCACTGGGCTAGTCCAACTTTGTCTTCTCTCCAGTAGCGCATTCAAGAGATTCGGTGCAGGAAAGAAACCGGTTCCTGAAGAGTTCGGTATCTCGTCCAGTGACAATAGGTGACTCCGAGATATTCGATTTACAAATGAACATCTAGCGAATCAAGAGGAATTCGCTTTCGAAATAAAATTTTATTGTGCATTTACCATTAACCGAACGAGATTTTTAAAATTTTAGCTGAAGTTTGCAGCTAATATTCAATAGTTTTTGGTTGGTTCTCTATTGTCTTGAAAGGTTGTCGAATGAAAATACGCCGCCGGTTAAGAAAGGAGAAGGTATCAAGAAATACTAGGCCACGAATTCCATTTCCAGTTCCAGGTAATAAAATTCAATTTTCATTCTTCAAAGCATGTTTTGATTTAATTTGCACTATAGTAAAAAAAAACAAGTTTTTAGACAGAATCGTGAGTATCGTGTCATAATCATTAACAACTGGGAACTCCGTGTTTTCTTCTGACATGTTTTGAGTTGTCGGCATTGTTTTATTGTTCTACCCTAACGCTTATATGTTTTCTTGTATTTATTGCATGAAATTCGATTTTTTCTTCAAATTTTACATTTAAATATCTCTCGTGCTCTACAACGCTACAAATTACTAAATAAATATTTTCTTAATTAGCTCAGGCTCGTGTAAATGTTGATTTAAGAATTTCTTGGATTGCTAATTTAGATCAATCTATACCGAATACATAGAAACGCAACACGAAAGTAATATCCAAACCCTCAATTGGTTCTAAAACACGTAGGAGGGCTACGTAGGTGGAGATGAGAGTGCAGTGGTTTAATTTATCGTGATATTTATGGCAGTCTTGTCTGGGTTAAGTCTAAATATTTATCTAGAGCACTCGCGTGCCATGGTATGAGGCATGTTGTACAATTTGTACAATACAGTTTAAACCTTTAAATCTGAAGAGTCGACACTTGACGCCACGTACGATTTGCATAAGGGTTAATGCAGTTGCCGTCGTCTGGAACTGCAATTGTTCAGAACCATTTTTAATTAATATTTTATATCGGGCATCAAGTCGCTCTCGAATTGAAACTTCTTTATAATGTTCCATAAGTTTAAATTATGGAACAATATAAATAATAATTTTTTAAATTATGCAATGTTATTAGGGAATCACATTTTTTTGCAATTTGCAATCCAAATCGGATGCTGCGCAGCCCACAAGAGAAAAAGCATATGACTTTCTTTGTGCTTTCTCCTCCCCGCTAAAAACGAAATGCACATTGCGCTCAAAAGGGCTACGCGAGATGAGAATGCCGACTAATTTTTATCAATCGGTGACCAAAATGCATAGAAGAGTGCGTACGTCGCAAATTTCACGATGAAAACGAGATTTATAATTGAAGCTGGAGATACAGGTCCCACAGTAGAGAAAATGCATCCTTTTCACTTTCCTGTACTATGCACTGGTTCGCTAGCATATTGTACAATGAGATTCGCAATGAAGCAATCTTTAATATGGTATAAATTACGTCAAAGTATGATTTTAGGCTTGACGTCGTACGATCGACCTGTTGGAACTGGGAAGTGGGTTTGAGTTTCGTATTTACGTATTAAGCGCTTATCCAGCGGAAGTGAAAGCATTTCACAGCCGAGAAATATTCTCGTATACGGTTTACACAATAAAACTAATCTTGCACAAGCCACTTGTTTACCCGAAGTGAATGACCAGTGAGACCGCGATAGATCTGTCACACGTCGGCTCATGTCTCAACATTCAAGCTCTGTCTTGGTTTGGCAGAGATCATGGAGGTCAGACCAAGTTCGTGACTAGTCATCGGAAATGAGTTTAATCTAGTACCAGACAAAAAGTTCTTCATTCCAGGACTTTATGAGGATGTCGGGGGAAGAGACGAACGTGGTACAGAGAAATTGTAGAGGGCTTAGGTATATTATTGGTTCCGTGGGCTGTTGTTTGACAAGCTCGTCCTCATACTAATTTCGGACTTGACATGGGCAAACTCGTTCCGACTTAACCACGAACTCTGAGATCCCCCAGGATTCCGGAATCACGTCATAAAAATAAAATAATTAGAATATATTTGCGTAGGTATGGTAAGTTGCACATTGCGGCAATATTTCCTGTATTTTTATCGATACTCTGTACACTTATTTAAACGCTTGTTAGCTTGAAAATGCTGAATTGGCTCGAATATACTACATACTAGTTAGCAGTAAATATTTGCATAAATTTCTGTTTTAGTCAATTTTGTACCGCATGGAACAAAATACCTACGATTTTACAACAATCTACCTAAGCTCCAATACAACCCCGCCGTTGTTTCCTGTAGATAAACAAAAATGTAAGGTGTTCAGGGGTTCGTAATTTAGTGTTGCTGCAGCTTTGGGGTTGTAGCCGCCTTAAGAAAATAAGCTTTAGGTCTCGAAAGTCCGCTGCTAGCCACCAAAGACCAAAATGGTATGCGGTTACTTGAATCTCGATCTCAAATTGTGTAATTTATCCTTACTGATATTGCTTTGACTTTGAGATCAAACACTTGGTTTTGTTCTTGAAGTTACTGCTAAAGCCATCCAGGCAGGAGGCAGGAACATTAGTGAAGTGAATTTCAGGGACTCCCTACTGTTCTAAATTCTCAATTGTTCGTAAACAACAAAGAACAAGTGTTCATTCTGGAAAAGCTGTTGTAGTTCACACCACCACGCGCTCATGTAATAAAGAGCTATTTAAGAAAGCTATTATTTACAAATCGCATTCGTAACTGAGGTAGCAGGGACTGTTGACTGCTGACGTATTTTTAATTCTGGTTTTCGATACAGATTCAGCGCTGCAGCCCGTCAAATAACTATTGATATCCCACTAACCGCGAATGCTGACCGAACTGTCCAAATCGTCAAATAATAATTAAAATTTTGTTTTGTTCCACACATTATCTACATATGTATGTAAATGAATAAGCCTTTGTCACAGTTTGACAATGAAATCTACTTTGTGAATATATGCATCAGATATCTGAGCGCGCAGCGTGTGGTCAGTGGTGACAACAGCTGGTATCTAATAGATTTCTAAGCTATGCATTTACCGGATGTTTATACTGGGGTCCATACTGTAACAATAAACTTGAAAAGTATTTCTTAAACATCTCATCACGCTCAGGAATTTATCGTCTTACTATTTCCGCCTGCCGTAACGCTGGGCAAAAAATAAAATCAGTAGGTAGAGTTGGCATTTGGCTAATGTGATTCATCAGGTAATTTGTCATTCGGCATAAATATACTGGAAGTAGGAAATACCGTAAACCTTGTCTGCAAATTCAAGGCTACATTTCTTTTAGCAAAATAAACGAAAACCGAAATCTTACATGATGTACATACAATTATGCATACATAGACTGTCGTATAAGCTCCCGAAGCTATGTTGTGCAAGGTAAGGAGCAGAAATTCGTACATAAACCTTTCTAGGTATGTTAGTTAAAATTTGACGCGGGTGCAGAAAACTCTAAAGTGACTTGCAGTGCTGAAATTTGTGAATTATAAAAGTGTGTTGGACAATAATAAAAAAAATCTTAAAGTGGTTTTTGCCATTTTCGAAAATCATCCTTTCAAGTAAGGAAAAATCGCTAATCTTTTTAGCATCTCTGACGCGCTAAGGCAATAATACGCAGTCCTCAACCTGTGGGCGTAAAAGACGCACTGAATATTGAAATATTGTACTTAAGTATGTTCGGCATCATAATAATCCCGATTTCTACTGTAAGCATGTAAATGTAATATTATATCGTTCTTTGAAGTTCTTTTGAATGGATATTTGCGTTTGCTTTTGGTATTCCCCTGTTAATATGTCATCCAAATACAAAAATAACACAGAATCTATAAATCTCTCAAAGGAATTTATGTCATGTATGAGGCTGTAGAGGCTGGAGTTTCAGATCTGTTCTGTACACCGGATGTTTACATGTATTCAGAGCATTGTATGTATATTGTATAGCGAGCACATCAGGAAACAATGGTATTCCCCACCGGATTGCATAATCCAGGAAGCAAAGGCGTTTGATATTTCATTCAAAATTCAAATTAAAATAGGATGACAGATGACGTGTTTTAAGTTCTAATCTTTTCTTTAAAACACCTACGTTTTACACTTACAGCATAAGTATTTAATACTTTAAGCGTGGCATTAATTGAGCTTGGCAATTTCTTAGAGACATCTAGATTTAGGTTACCGACAGATTCGGGTTATAATTTATGCTCCACGTTAAGTCCAAGTTTAAAATATAAAATTTATATTTAAAAAATTCTATTTATTTCAGCTGGTCAATTCTCCGCGCATCCCAAGCCTAGGCTATATTCATATCGAGGATTCAGAATGCATCTTCCAAGAACCACTCAATGCAAAGACGGGACAATTTGTGACGTCGAGGCGGCTTGTCACTACGAAGGAAATGAGACTTATTCCTGCTACTGCACTCACACAAATAAACCAGTACCTGAGAACGGGACCTGTGCGAGAGCCATTGGTTAGTAATTGATTCAATTCCATCATCGATTAGTTAAACATTGGACATTAAACGCATACGTGACAACCAATAACGAATTGTGTAACATTGCCAAATCATGCAGTCCTTGAAAATTTCTGGAGTATGGAATATTGAAATAGTCGTACACACGCTTCAAATTCAAGAATTTATTCGTTATAAGTACAAATACTCCGGAGAATTTGACAAGAGTACTTGCCAGTATTTGCTCAATTGTGGTAGCAAAAGTTTAGAAATTCGCGATTTCGTCAGTCGCAACTACTGTATTATTCAGAACCGAAATCGGGATTTCGGATTACTGCCCTGAGATTCAGTATCCGCACGCGTTTAATAGCGTACTCCAAATCGTCAGCACGTGCCTGTATTTATTCAATCGGATTCGGAACCTTTCCCACGAAATAACGTTTTGTCCCTGATCAAAGGCAGATAATATTCAATGAATCATGAACGTCATCGAGAGATCAAATGGACTTATCTTGTTATTCAAGCAAAGACAAAGAATAATGTGTCGATATTGAATTTTTATTATATTTTAATTTTTCCATGTACAGTAAACGACGGCGGGAATCCTTCCCCAATATTCCTTGTTCCGGATGGCGTTGGCGGTGACTACCAGACCAATTCTACGGTTCAGAAGACTCGGGTAAGTTTCAGTGAATTTTGCTGTATCAAGGGTGAATGCTGAAGCATTTGGAAAATTGGTACATAGTAGTAAACGATTGATATCTATGCAATATTGAAAATTTATGGAGCATAGAGTTGCTAAAAGCCTTTCGAATTCCCTAGTCGAAAATAACGACGACGCTTCCCAAGAATACATAATCTGGGGGTGCATGGTGCGTTCCTTGGTGGCAAGAGTCAGAGTCAGAGCGTAATAAACTCGGAATGGTCCAACACCCACGACCTCGAATTGTGTTACAAGAAATTATTTTTATTAAGCCTTAAGCCCTCCATAATTAAGTCTTGAGAGATACTCTGGAGCTAACTTAAAGCTAAAGCTCCGGTTCTGTCAGTTGAATTTTACGAGCCGTTCTCCGGAAACGTTAAAACATCCGAATTTTAGGTTTATTTGCACCCCACAGACGAACACAGAAACGCAGGGCGTAGTGCATTCATTGTATATCCAGTACAATTTTGTAGTATTTTCCTTTTCCTGTACAAATATAGAGTAGAATCCCGGGATCGCATAAGTTGGTTTTATTTCAACCTATACGTAATAGCACAATAGTAAAACCTAAGGTTGGAAGAAACAGGCGACCCCGAGATCGCACGTTATTTCATTACTACCAATTTCCCATGCCATTTGTTCAGACATTCCATTTCCTAATTTGAAACAACGAAGCAGCCATTGTCCCTGACATGGAATTTAGGTGAAATATATAGGTACATTGTATGGCAGGCGTTTCTGGGCAGGGCTAGGAATAGGAATCTTAAGCAAACACTTGGCGTCACGTACGAGAGCTTGGCAACAACTCTGAGAATGTATTAGAGGCAAAGCTCATAGAATTCTAGTGGAGAAAGTCGTCGGAGAAAGTCCATTCATTGTGTATATAGCAAAGGCTCATTGTAAAGTATCAGCGAGAGTTCTAGACGCCATTAATAGGTACTATTGTCTTTTGCGATCTACCGTGTGACTTGGACTATTAAGTTACAACTTACGGAAGATCGCACACGACAATGCTACAGGTTAAAACTGAATACACTTCTCGCTATCTCAACTACCTAGTTCAAAGTTCAAACGGTAACGGTGTGTCGTGGATGCATTTATCTAGTTTCTTATGTTTACTTGGAGTATTACCCTTGTGCTCATTCACCTGGGAAATGATATTGAGAAAACCGCATTTACATATGAGAGGGTAGATATATTCACACGGTTGAAATTCAAGTGCAAATTGTTGCTTTTTGTTAAATCACATGAAATTGTTGCATTTTTTTGATAGACACGCGACATAGAGTAACAGACGCAGCATAACAACATGCGTGGGAATTTGATCCAGGCGTGAATTCGTAGATCAAATATTGACGTGTTTTTGAGTCGCAGTTCATATACCTAAGAATTTCTCATTGATTCTTCGGAATTTAGTATTATGGCCTTGGAAAATGTTTTTTTCGTACCAGGAATAATAAAATCTCTACCGAGTTTTAGTAAACATTGTTTCACTCTAATGCCTTTCTTTGCCCTAGTTTCATGAGTAAAAGCGCCATAATAAATCGTAGGTAGAGCGAGGCATGATGCTGACAAGGTTATAAGACTCGTCTGCCTGTGAGTATCATGTACACAATAATAATCCCGTTAATTCAAACCTAAACTTGGACGACTGATTTTTAATGTTACATAATGCATTATGTGTAGGTATATTTCTTGTACATAGGTACCAAATTCGAGACTTCAGGACCACACATCAAGCACGCTAGGATCACCGTCTTCTTCCGACGCGTCCCAAAATTTGACAATTATCGTGTCTCTCTGCTCCGCTTTCCTTCTGCTTGTCGTCGTCATTATGCTCTGCTTCATCAAGCGACGAACTTTGAAACGCTATCTACACTTCCAATCCCAAGCAGGCAAGGTATGTTCAAATTCGAAACGATTATATTTGCTCTGATGTCATTCAGCATTTAATCAGGTCAAACCCGTGGGTGGCAAAAGTCCTTGCGCCTCACCATGATGGTTGATCAAATCGGAGTCGGAGTCCCTATTGCATAACATGGGTTATACACTCATGGTTGTAGATTGTGCCGCTATGACGTATATGTATAATGCAGATAGTAAAAGGAAATTATTGTATTACAGGTTATAGGCTAAGAAATTAATGGTTAAGTACCGGATATTACTGCTTTGCAATTCTGCTGCTCAATTAACTCGTATCTAGGTCTGGAAGCCAAAACCATAGGGCATATCTTAGGGTATAGCAACAGGTAATTGGAAACTAATTTGAGTTCGAGAATTGTGAAAACGACTTTTGATTGGCTTTCTTCGTTTATCTCTGACATTGGATGACGTTACGAGCTTTCACTCTGAATCTTTAATTTGTCATGTGAGATTATGCAACAGTGTAATTTCGGCTACCTACACACTAAGATTGTATCCAGGTCACCAAAAAAAAACCCAGATAGGGACAATGCATTCCTTGCGTCATTTCCTGAAAACCGTAATCTCCTCCATCAAATAGTGCAATGCGCATAGCATATATTAACGCATTAACGAAAACATAGAATTTACTACGGTGACATGAAAATTCTAGCATAACCTGAGATTCTATTACCTACGTGTAAAATTTATTCTCAGCGTTTCGTTTATCCACGAAATACCATTAAAATCTATAATACGGAAAAATGCGTTATCCTGTAAAAAGTTTTTTTTTGTCTAGACAAGATTATGTATTTATCCTGGTAAACAAAAACGCTGTTTCCGACACTTGAGTATCGACTTCGACTAGCTAATGAGGTCTAATATGATTGAATTTTCGGATATACGTAGTTGAACCAAAAAGTTCAGCCCATGAACAGCAGCGGTGGGATGATGCTGAATGGAGAACTCCTGCTCCCCAACGAGCGATTCGTGATGAACCCAACGTATGAAACCTCCTCCCTTGTTGACTTGGCTATTCCAATTTTTCTTTCAACGGAAATCAATATACTGGCCCAGATCGGACAAGGATGCTTCGGAAAAGTCTTCAAAGGTAAGCCCAACCTTTTAAGATCATGCATGTGTATCTATCTTCCATCTTGTATCAACACTCTACATATACCTACCTACGCTTACGTGATGGCGGCGGCCTTCGGGAATATTTTCCTGATATTTGGGAGACGGGTTACGGCACCATTTTTAACCAATTACTTTAGGTCGATTTGCTTACGAAGTTTCCAGCATTACCCGACCGTGTTTCGTATTACATATTCTATGTAGTCAGTTGAAAGCTGGACTTATGTCGATAAGTTTCAAGAGTTTACATACAATAAGTCAATTCGTGTGTAGGTGGATATTTTCAATGTATTCACTATTTATGTTGAAGTGGATAGTCAACAGAGGATGTATAAAACTACTCCTACGTAGCTTTCTCTCATACATGGAAAATCGAACTTTTTACCCGACCACTTGGCATGAACATATTCATTTTATAACTTTGCCAATTTCATATATAATCATGTGAATATAAAACAATAAAAATAATGCATAACTTGACACCCGCCTTATTATCTCATCTTGATCTCTTTGTGCCTCGCTGAGAAACGAGAAATTATGTCAGTGCTCAAGATTCCAGCTTGTTATTGAAGGGAGGTGATTAAGACAGAAGGTTTACTAATGATGTAACTCAACAATTGTTACCTTTGACGTCGACTGTCAGGAAATATGCCTAATTAATTACTAGTTTTAATGCTACAATAGCATTAAGAATCAAAAACTGTTCGTTACCGTGTTTTAAATGTTGTGATTAATTAAAATTGTTGACGAGACCTGAAAAATTCAATAAAAAATGACAAAATAAACGCATCGTGCCAAAATATTTTCAATGAAATAAAGCTTTGTGCTTCTTGTTCACAGGCGAATTAAGCGGCGGACTCGTAGCAGTGAAAGTTGTGAAGAAAGAACATGCGGATGATGCTCTGAAAGAAGTTGAGACAATGGCCGCTTTCAATCATCCCAATATTCTCCGTATGGTCGGAATTGCGAAACATGAGGGTAAGTGAATCATTACAAATTACAGATACAACAAAAATACAGAATGTCATTTCACAGCAGAGTCCGCTTGTAATCGATAAATTAATTTCCGTCACTCGTAACCAATTTAGTGCTAAATCGTATGAGTTTCTGTAGACGAGACTTGGCTTTAATTCAATCTAATTAAATTACCAAAGCCGAAAAGTTGTCTGTCTCGATTCCCAGAGCGTCTAAAAATTGCGTCACAGAAATGTGACGTAAAATGTGTGTTGCGTTCAATCTAATTCAAAGTAATTCCACAAAAAGGGTCCCGCAAAATTAGAGCAATCTAAAGGCTTAATAATTAGTATGAAGCTCACAATATGTAGTACTATTGTACTGTGTTTGGATGATCGATTAGCCTAAAATAGTAGCATTTGTCAACTTCTTAAATATTGACATTGACCGCATTGCATCGCCTAAATGTGTGACTGCTAAAGTTAATAGCTATTCTGAAAACGTTACGAACTTCTTGATGATGCTACAGAGAACGTATGCGTAGCGTATTATAGTTTAGCCAAATATAGGATATTGAAGATAAATATTCGTTTCACCTTCAAGCTGACATTGATATTAATATCATATTCCTGATCGCGCACTATACCCTATATACCACAATAGTACCTAAAATGCATTAACTGTAACTTTGTTTGCCATCGTATGTATTTTTAGCCGAACAAGCCCCTTGGCTCGTCTTTGAGTTCATGGAATATGGTGACCTTGCCAGCGTGCTCCGAAGTACTTCCACACTGGGAACTAGTGAAAGTTTGGAACAAAAGCCGTTGCTTACACAGGTTAGCTTTAGCTTAGGTACTTGAAATGAGCTGTGCTTTTACAGCTTGTGGCTTTCACTACTCACGATTCAATTTGGAGTGTAATTGTCATATGTTCGCTAAAAACTTTCTTTGCCGCATAACCCTATCCTTCGTTTGGTGTCAGCTTGTTGTGGTTATGCTAATTTTAAAGTTATTAGGCAGGTTTACAAAAGTTCCTCCAGGAAAATCCATGGAAAAACCACGACACTTTACAGTATTCTATCTATGAACATCAGGATAGAGAAATAATGAAATTAGGAATAAAACATCCAGCAACAGAACACACGCGCCACTGCTGGAACTGCTATGTATATTGTAACTAACTATCTCTGGATGAGTTCGTCGTTAGCTGGTTTATTTTTCATAATTAATTACCTGTCAAGGCCTACGCACTAATTTACGAGCATCTCACAATGCTGCAGTAACGTGTATTCATATTTATGTTTCTATACACTCGAGTGAGTAATTCAGTATTATATATATATTACATAAACTCTAACTTATGGAAACTTGAGCTGCTCCAACTAAGTACAAAGTGAAACACCTACTAGAATATTCATTATTAATGCCGAGGTAGCACTTCCATCATTACTCTCATGTCTAAATGATCATTAGCCTTAAATGAGTCTCCAAAGCTAAATTATGTATCCGTATTCCTACTCTAAAAATAATAAAGAAATCAAATAATGCTTGAAAACTCCATAAATCGCAGATTCTGCAAATTTCAAAACTCGAAAAAATAATACATATATTTTAATTGTATACTTATATTAAAAATACAGCATGGACAGAGGTAGTCAAATAACAGTTAAACTTTAAAGTAAACTGCTGAAACGTGCTGAGGGTGGGCGTCCCACCGAACGAGCCCACGTCAAAGTTACTAAAAAATTTACTTTATCATGGTTGTCGGCGTCAGAACAGTTTATAAAGTTTGAAAACTTAAAACTAACCATGTTTAAAAATTACAATTTACAACTTGAGAAACGCGATGATATATCCTTATAGCCGTTATCCGAGGGGCACGTCTTTTTTTGTTTATTCTAAATATAGAAGCATATTCATCATGATTTTTGACGCCTCGGGTTTTGCCGACGTCATACGTGTAAATTGTAAATGATCTTGAAAACGAGGCATTAACCTATCAGCACTAAAAGATTAAATATAAACAACAGGCGTGGGTCCTGTTAGTGGAAAATTAAGATTAATGACACCTTAAACTTTTGCTTTATTTAGGAAATATCTATTTCCACTTTCGTCACTCGATATATCGTTACCGTTGCCAGATAGGCTTTCACACTTGGCTCATCATTCACTGCTTCGTTGTCTATTTTCCATCAAACTATTCGTTGGCATGCTACACTCACGGATTCGATAATTGAGTGTAGGTTTGCCCAGTAATTTCATCCCTTGCTTCCCCGAAAGTCTCACTTTTCGGTTCAACGCCATTCATTTTCACTACGTACATGTATAGCTTTTCTGTTTTCTGTTTATGTGACTTGGTTTCGGTCAATGACATCTGTGCTATTTGTTTCCGTAAACCGAGAGTATTTACTTTCTATTCAACATAATGAAGTTGAATGGCTTTATATTTGATCACCAGTCCGTAAATCAGTAGAAAAACAAGGTTTCCAGGAATTCTAGGAAAGTCTTGTGTCCCATAAAGTTTCAGTTTTCAGTTGTGCAGTAACTTTCAGGCGTATATTCCAGGAATCAAACTTTCTTTGTTTACAAAATTGTTTTAGTTTTCTTTCAGTTTATTTGCTTGTATTTTTCAAACTTTTTTAAATGAAAATCTGTGCGGAACGATTCGAATGCGCTTGGACCAGCGTTATATGAATCCTGGTTAATATTATTCTGGCCGAACGTAGTGAGGTCAGTTTATAGGACTCACCACCATTAAAAGCGTCCTGTCCGAAACGGAAAATTAT
>JAQFYT010002643.1:0-12362 GCA_034694925.1 Ceratophysella denticulata
ATCCCGCGCACTCTGGCGAGCTCGCAATTTCCGCCTCCGGCGAAACCAATTCAATCTTTTGAGTTAGCCACCCTGTAGAGTAGATCACTCAGTGCATTACAATGGTGATCTACCAAACAGCTTTTTAAGTAGTAAAAGTAGTTGTATCATCGGGTCTCCTTAGGCACGGAGCGAACGCCCACTATGGTCGTGAGGGCCAGGGGCCTTGAGTGTAAACTTTGGGCTGGAGGGCCGCCGGCTCCTGTATTGCCCATCTATGGTGGATATTTTACATAGGTAGGTATTACTCCCATAATACAAACAACAAAGTTACAAGGAGAAGATGGAGAGACTGACATTTGAAGTGAAGAGCAAGGAGAAAGGAGGAATGGGAATAAGTATTAAATGTTTGTAGGTCGAGGTTACTCAGCCGTATTGTTCAAGTTTCAATTCTAGAAAGCACAAACTTAGAAGGCCGCAGCGCTGCTCTCTACATCCTACCTACAACCTATCTGAGTTTGAGCTGTGCTTGCCGTGAGACAAATCCGACGCTAGGGCAGCGTAGAGCGTAGCGGGTTAATTTTTAGTAGAGTGCAATTCGTTCAGTTTTTCCGAACGCGAGAGGGTGAGGAACTATGTTAACACGTACATGTACGTAACGTATTGGATATTGGATTGAATTTCATGACTGGACAATATCTTTTGTAGCATATAATCGAAATCGAAACGAGAAGAGCGAGTCATACATACAGATAGCATCTGGATTACTAAATAGAACACACTTACCTTATTTAAAACTCTGGGTCCGAGATAAAACTGGGAACTTAGATTGAGTACTTAATTGTTTTTGTTCGCCCTTTCGCTGCGTCGCATATAACCGGTTATAAAATGATTTGCCTTTATTGACAGCGGCGACTTTCAAGAATAAATCGCTGAAAATTATTTCTGCGGGAGAAGAATCTGAAAAAGGGTCTCGCGATTTAAATCTTCGGCTTTTTCAGATTTTGAAAAGGAGGATTTTCTTCAAAATTGACACTTTTGAATCTAAATACTATCTAATTATTCTAAATAATATTATAAATATATTATGCAAATCATGTATGAGGTGCAAATCTTGTTCAAAAATGTGTTTACTGTAATCGAACATACACCAAATACCAATTTTGATTCAATAACGTACATTTCACGTTATTCTCGGATTCGAAGGATTTAGAGAGGGTCACGGCACACGGCTATGGATGGACACATGACGGAAGCCGGACAATACACAATATGTTAACGATTTGTGATGATTGGGTAATCTATTAGACGTTTCGTTCGTAAAACGTCTTTCATAAAATGAAATTAACGAACTTGCTGGATTTAGATTATACTACATTGTTTCATGTCGCAGAAGCTGTAACCAAATTGTGTAGGTAATACTTAATCGAGGTCTGTAATGAAGCAGCAATTACATTCGTATTTAGACGGGGCTGGCGGTGCTGTGGCGTGGCACTCGTAAAAGTGACGTGGCGAAAAAGAAGACATAAACGACCCGTGCAATATTTCATGCTTGTTCTGCTTTCGCTTTCAAATATCAAGCTTAGTTTTCTATTGGTTACAACACCTCTCATACCAAACAACGTTTTTTATTTAATTGTACAATACCTAATACGTTTGACTTCTGTATAGTTTCCTGGATGAACTGATCTTAACTTGGGGAAATAAGGTTAACTTTTTAGATCCCACTACACACTTACTACCATTCACTTAAGTTGCGTTGGAGTTGGATAGGGTTTGTGTTGTGAATTAGTTTTTTTCGATGTTTCTCTGGAATCGCATAAAAGGTATGACACATCGGACTAAGGACTAATGTTGTTAATTTAGTTGTAACCTCTATTAAGTATTTCAATTTAAACCGGTAGGTTCATGATCTTCAATTTGATACCATATTTTAGTTCCTAGGTGCTACAATGTAGCTCTCAACTTAAACTCATGGCATTAGTGGATAAATTCACTGTCACTGCTGTGTGCTGTCTGGAAAATTACCGGAAACTTCACTGATTCGCGTCGCGTGACTCATCATCATTCTGAGGTTAGGTTATAGTGAACTTCAGACATTAGTACGGCTTTTCTGTCCCAGCTCACCCGACCTAGCCTACCTCCTACCTGAATATTAATTTCATAATCAGTGAAAGTTTCCGATAACTGTAACTAACTGTAAGTGTTCATGCCGTTCTCGACGCCAGTACCAGTACCATTATTGCAATTCACAATTGAAGTGCATAAAATGGTAGGTGCGGTGGTGACTTGAATCGTATAGTGCCCTTTGCCCTTGATGATTGTTGAAATCTAAGAAAGTTATTTTGGACCCATTTGTATTGTAGGAACGGAAATATTTCCTATTTCCCCGGGAGCGCAATGGCGAAGTAGAAGTAGGAATGTAGGTATTAAAATCAACTCCTTTTTCTTCTGTGCCTGGCTCATGGAATCTTAACTTTGCTCTGCTCTCTTGCTCGTCTTGTTTTTGTATCTTGTCGTATGTATGTATGTACTTATATCTAGGTAGGTACCTATATATCTAATCTCTAACGTCAGAATATCCAGGCAAGGCAATTCGTCCTACCAAGAAGGCCTCTGGCTAGGACTTTTGAGATTTGAAAGACCCTTTATCATGTTCACAATTCCTAAACCTGCTGCCGAAGGGTACTTTCTGGGATACTCCGATGATGCAGGTTGTAGGATATAAGAGTATGTTTGTATCTCTAGGATCATGAAAGGGTAGCAAGTCGGTTGTAGGAGAAGGTGGCGTGAATTGAAGCTTTCAGTTTCCTTAACCTTCATTTAAAATTGCATTTCATTACTTCAGGATTGAAGGTATTTACCAGGTACCACATATTTATATACGTTGGTAAAAGCCCAACGCTCTGCCCAGAACAATAAAGAATTGGAACGGAAAATGAGGACTACTTGATCGGACAGTGGATTTGTTGGATTGCGTCTTCGTAGTTAAAGTTAAGTGGCTTCAACGTTTGACAATGTTCTGTTTCTTGTACTTGTGTTTGTTTAGTATGTACATGTGGGTGGACGTAGTGGTGTGGTAGCTACACCGCCACCAGCCACCGAATTATTAGTTCTTTAGCACTTGTGATTGATTGGTTTTCCGTGAAATTAAGTTATATTTGGTTTTAGTGTATATTTCTCTTTTATATCGAGAATATTAACTGTGTATATCCCTTTTCCTGCTAACAATGGATTATATTAAAATTAATACTACGAGGAAATTTGACGAAAAGGAGAAGAATCCACTTTCCGTCACTGGTGGCTTCGACGTCCGTGAAGCAGTTCAGTGCATGGAACTATTAAATACGAAATAAATGAAAAGTATAATGCTGGAATGACTGAACTGACCGGAGCCTTTGTTAAATTTAAACACCCGTGCACACTAGTCACTTGTTATACTGGTAGTGGTTTCACTTGTCATAAGTTCGATTACTGGTTCTGTTTTATGTACACTGTTTTCCGACAAGAAAAATCCTACGAACTGAATGAGCACTAGCAACACTCAAAAAGCTGTGTTTCAGTGACAGTTGACGTCGATAAGCTTTTTAAAGTTTTCTATCCTCATTCCTGAGTGTACCTTTCCCAGGGACATATAATGTGTCGAAACTGAAAAGCCCAAACTGGGGCTGCGGTGTTGAAACCTAATTTCGTATTTCGTTCGTGGCAAGTTAGCCTTAAGACTAGAATGAATGTAATGTAGTCGCTCCGTGCCGTTTCTATACTATAAATCTTTATCCGAGAGTTTATTCATTTGGGTATTGTTATTCGTCACTGGCTGAGACTTGAGTGAGTCCATTATATGGGGGTTTAAATTTAACGTTCATCTTTTGCGGGTTTCATGAACCGTGGCATTGGCATCTCGGACGGAGGAAGCTTGAGATTTGGTATTTGGTACTTGCTCATTCTTGTATTTGTGCTGTGGCTGTGGGTAAAAAAGTCAGTGCCAGGCCTGTAGCGGGAGGGAATGAGTGGTGTTGTACTTCCTTTTATATTGATGGGATTTATTACATAACTGAACAACCAAAAACCAAACTAAAGGAACTACTTCATACTTACCCCTTTGTTTGTCACTGTCGTCGTCGTGTTTGGTTTCTTTCAAGTGAAGTTAAACCCTGTCGTGTTTGGTTCCTGCCAAGTGAAGTTAAACCCTGTCGGTTAACTCTAGTATCTAATTTGTTTAGGGGGTTTGTATTATTTCTCTATGCTGATATTACATTCTATATACCCCTACTCCGACTACGTCGTCAGTGTCAAATTATCGGTCCATTGAGCTTCACTCGCACAAGAGTAGCTCGTGTTCCGTGAATCACACCATCAATCGATGTCCGTTGCTTTCCATCTACTATCAAGTCAAGGCAATTCGAGGTTTAGTTCGTTCCGGAATATATTATTTATTACTTAAGTGCGGATAATTTACAGAGTTCCCGTATAAGCTTTTTGTAAATCGGGAGTACTTATGAAGTTCTATTGTGTGGAAGTGGAAAGTATTTTGTTGGACTTGCCGGTGAAGCTTTGCTGGATGGTTTTGGTTTTACGTAAAGATTTCCTACATCTGTCCCTTGAACAAGAGCTGGAATTTAGTGTAGAGAGTATGAGTATATGTAGCTCGAACTCTTGAGTAAATACTGTTGATTCAGTACTGTCTGATTGTGATTAGCATAATCTCTTAGTATTTGTCGACTTCAAGTGTGCTGGACATTCGTGATATTGAGTGCGTGAATAGGTGGAAATTAAAATTATACCTTACCCTTAACCCTTACCGTATCCCAATTTCAATCCGACGTTACGGATTCAGCAGCCTGTAGCCCCCCGCCCGCGTAGAAGTGGCATCAAAAATCAGCCGGAAGATGCATAACTTGAAGAGTCGGATAAAGAGACGGAAGCAGGCACGCGAAACTCAGCAGAGTTCTTCATCAGCGACTGCATCTGTTGGTGCTGATTGGGAGTTCGTTAATTTTAATCCGTTTGTGTACGGTCCTAAACGATCCCCGTCCACGGAAGAACCGACTCCCAATGTGTCACTATTGAGGGCCACACAGTCTCATCACGAAGATTATTACGAATTTCCAACAAGCACAAAGCTTCATGGCAGTTCTTCGTCAGTTTCATCTACTTCTGGACAAGGGAGAGACCACGAAGAGCGTGAAAAACACGTTCACAGCAGATACCAAAGGCACAGTCTTAACTCAACTCTTGACTTCGTGAACCCCATCCTACCATCCGAGCTCAATTGTCAAAATATGCCATCTCTGTTAGATCTCGCCAATCCTGCGAGTGCCACACCTGTAACTGTGACTAGCACATTGTCCAATAGTAAATTCTACTTACCAACTCCTCCTGAACCTGAAGTTTCCAGAAGATCTTCATTGTCGTTGATGGACCCCATTAAAATGGGATACTTACCGTTGGGTCCTTTTCCTCCAGAGAAACTAATTCGTCCACGGTCTTGGGACATTGATTCAGGAACTGGGACCATGCTGGTTCATCCTAGACCGGGACATACACATACTGATGTTAGCGACGGTTTGGTGGAATCTAAAGTTGTTCCCATGACAAGTGCTAAACATAAGAGAAATGACTGTTTGCCTGTGTCATCGCTGAACTCACAAACTTCCGTACCACCTGTTATTCACCAACCACTCCCAATTCCAATACCTCCGCCTCGTCTGAATCCCCCGGGTTTTGGAGGTGCAAAGAATGGGATTCTGCAAATCGGAAAATTCTACATTAACGTTACATCAAGTATGAGTTTTATTACTTATTAGTTTATCATATGTCATTGTTCTAGTTGTAGTTGCTTTGTAAAGCAAAAGATAAAGTAGAATCTTACCCTCACCACCACCGTCACGTATTCTTGCAAGCTTGCTTTTTGTCAAATATGGCCGACTAGCAATAGCCATGGCAAAAGTGATAACCCCATAGTTATAATCATCGCACCGAAATTTTCAACAGTGGAAAGCGTTGCAACTCGGCTTTCCAACGACGTTTCTTTTAGATAAACGTAATCCCATGATCATGTCATGACTATTTTCATTGCAACAGACGAACGGAGCAATTCTTGTATGAACTTTATTATGCATTTTTTTATATTTTGTATTGAGAAGCATGGTTCCTGAAACCTAAACTCAAATTCGGTATCTTACTGATATTGATATTGATGCCGTATACATTACATGCACGGCCGGGTTCTACTCTACCAGATTAAGATGTATGTAGATAGCTATCCCTGTTCTGTCCACTGTCGATTTCCCTACTCTATCTAATACCTGGATGGACATTTATATGTTGGTATACAGCTATTGTTCCAACGCACTATACGTTCCAAGTTCGAACTATGCTAAACTAAATGATAAAATAAGACAAGAACGTGGTGGGTGTAGACCTTAGGTTTTGTTTATGATAGAGAATCGAGAAGGTCTTGTTTACATTTCATAGAACAAATTTGACTGCTATTTGATCTTCTGTCAGACTCAGTTATATGACAATTTAGTTTTTTGTAGTCGAATTGTTTAGTTAAGAAGTGATTTATTTACTTAATCAGTAATTTAGTACTTACTTATCGGGAGAGTTCTGACACAGTGCACATTTTCGTGCTTTGTTTAGTACTTCCAACTGAAACATAAAATAAAGGGTTGTATAAATCTCTGTTACAGGAATCCTCTTCGGACTTTCGATTCTGTGAATGTGAATTGAGTATTGAGTAAGAAATGCTGTTAAATTGAAACACTTAAATTAAATAGGTATACTTTCTTGAACTATACATATCTCATTCAAGTGTACAGTGTTACATGACAGACATAGATCATTTGCCTGCATGGGGAAGTGTGTATTGAGCTACAAATATATTGATTTCAACTTTTAACTATGAGTATGGAGTAGGTATGTATTGTGTTTTAATTCATCGTTCTCACTTCAGCTTGTCTGAACAACCCCACACTTAGCTCAGAGTCTGCTTATCTTTGTAATTTCCTACGGTTTAGCTTGTGTCGTCATCCCGCAACTGGAAATGGTACCAATTTAAGTAGCCTAATTAATTAAAACAACGCATCCTTAGCCTAAGCTGTTTAACAACTTTTATCCTAAATAGACAAAGTTTTCATCTGTATCCTGGATTTTTAAACCTAACTTTACCTAATTACGCTTAATCTAACGTACCCTGACCTTTCTTCATATTACTTAATCACCAAACTAATTTCGATAAAATCAATGATTACCAATTTTTTTTTGGTAAAAAGTTGTTAAAACGTTTAGACTAAAAGTGTTTTAATTAGGGCAGGAAGATATTGATTCAACTGGAAATCTGAAAGTAAATGACTATTGCATTATACTTATTTATTATTTCAAACAGTGAAATCAGAAATCATACTTTTGGTGATGTCTGTATATACCTGGGCTACGCGGAGGATCTTTTTCAGAGTAGTTCCAAATTGGCCAGTTTGTCGGTTGCATTTCCAGCAATTCAAGTTTAATGCCAAACTAAATTAAGCGACTTTTGTTTTTAGTTTGCACACTTATCTCCTCGAGTTTCCAGAATGTTGCAGATTACAAAAGCCGTTTTCCGGGCGGTTGTCTGTGTTCGGTTTACATGTTCAGCTCAAATCTCATTGAAATTAACCTCTCAGCATTGTAACAGTTACAATATAGCGTTAAATTTTGATGGTATTATGTGAGTTTTAATTTCGGCAGGATAATAAAATATGCCTAAAAATGTGCTTGTGAATCTACAAATGGTAAATATGTATACCTAGTTACTTACTAGTTATTTAGCGTGGATTCTGTACTTATATACAACTCAACTAGGAGCAGTTTGTCACAAATATAGCGCGTTGGGTATGCATATGCAGAATCTTCACTTATCCCATGAAATGAAAGTTCGATCTAGCGCAATACATTTACCTATGCATTCGTATCTTTATTAACATCCGCCTATCATGGTATGTTAAGTAGTGTGTAGCAAACACTCTGACATGTGATAAACATACATACATATGTCCTGGTCCTGTCGCAGCTGACAATCTTTTATCGTTTGTATGTTTTGTTACAGGTGATAAGCCTCTCTCCAGCAGCGGAAGCACTTCAAGTAATTTAAAAAATGACCGAAGACCTGATACATTGTCGGAAGAGCGACTAGCGAATGATGGACTAACCTACGAGGATGGTGATAAACAACGGTAAGCTCAAGCCAACCGTTACCTATTTTAAATAGTAGTGGAAATATTGGAAATCCCGACATGTTTTTAAAGTTAATTTAATGCTTGTGAGTGAGTCTTAAATTGCACATTGCACATGCAAAACAAGTTAAAATATTGCACAGTAAATGTGCAACTTAAAGGAGGACTTTGTATGTTAATGGGATTCCAGGACTGATCAGTTGGGTCATGATGGGAAATACGCGCGTTGATGTTTCTTAATTCTGTTAGCAAAGGTTAGTTTTCTTCGAGTACAAGATGAGCATTGCGGAGGAGAAACATAATGCGAATTTAAAAAAAAAAAATGGTAGATGCTTGGAATTCGACAACAGAAAATACTCCACTTTTTGTTGCATTTCGGACAGATATTTATGGTAAAAAATAAAATAGTAAAACTGTTCACAAACACTGGATTCGAGACACGACAACTTCCCGCTCTTCTTTTACAGATACATTGTAGTGACCTAGGTAGTTGTTGTTGCCATACTTGCAGTATACCAGGAAGGACAGAGCCTTCATTGAATATTTCACCCGTGGACCCTTCGTCGTGTTTTTCTATTCAATTACCAATTACCGTTTCATTGGTATCCATGTAAAAACTTGAAGCAAATGTGTTGTTAGTAGATCAACCTCCACCAGAATGGAAGAATAAATAAATAAAATAAACTCAATTCGCCGGTAGGTTGATAGTGTTTTTGCATAAACTTCGTGAGAATGAAAGGTTGTCCAGCCGATTTAAATATGCCGCTTTCGTGAACGATCAAAACATCAAAATCAAGGACAGGAAGCTGCACTGGAATTACTTGTATTTTCTTACCACGATAATGCAACTGGTTACAAGCAGCGGACCTGATGTATTTGATCTCCTTTTGAATTTCTTAATGCGTGTACTCATGTATTTATTTTTTAAAGATAGTTTTGTCGTTTTTTTCAATATGGGTTGAGTGTTGAGGAAACTTGACAAGAATACATAGTCATATGTACAATGAAATCGTTTCGATGAAGGAACAGGACACGAATGGTGGTACCGGTACCAAAACATGTCGAATGTGGTTACTGATTGTGGCTGGCATAATTAACATAAGAATTTTTCGATTTGTAGTGTGGAGTGTATCCATTCATTCCATATATGAAGCTCGAAAATTGTAAGCAGCAAAAGAAACAAAATTGAGCCTATGTATTACATACTGGCGGTACGTCGTTCACCATGTACGACAGCAGAACGCACCGAATGTGAAGGCATTCACAGGAAGATAAGAAATTCATAATGTCAATATGATCTTGGACCTCAGTTTTAACTCGATAATCGCTGAAGTTGAGCATATTGTTGATTGCTCTACTTACTATTTTCATAGCTCATAAAAGTATTATTGAAGGCAGCAAGTTGCGAATTATCAAACGGCTGCGTGAGTGCGTACCCCTTTCCCTTACCTACCTATGTCGACATGTGTGCTGCAATGGCTTTTAGTTATTAATAGACAGCACAAGCACAGGCGGAAAATGTTATGTATATTCGTGGCTGAGGCTAGTGGGAATCGCAAGTAGTAGTGGTCGGTCGTAACTTTAATATTATGCCAATGCCATGAATCCATGATGGGAAATGAAAATACGTCAAACTGATTATTTGCACTGATACTCTTTTCCTTGTTTTTAGCACATGTGCTGTGCAAGGCATCAGTCAGTAGTCAGTCCAGTCCGCTATCTGAGTTTCTTGTTTCCAGCTCAATCAAATATAGTTGTGAATTTCTCGTTCTTCACAATTGTTATCCACCCCTTCCTCTTTGAACTATTTGATTTACCCGTACCCGGTATTATACTAATACCAATACAATTCGTGTGAAGTCGCACACGCACTTAAATATAATCGAATATATCAATAGACATAGGTCATATTGAAACTAGTCTTCTAGTTCTACTAGTTTCTGTTGGAATTCGAAACGGTTACGGTTGGTTCTGCTTCTTCGAGGTGAACTTTTATAATGACTGCAGTGTAATGAATAGATTTTGGTATTATTTCGGCCGGAATACAGTATACTTATATTAAATTTAACCGTGCTCATATTAGTTACGAACGACTAGTTTGAGTTAAATAAGTAGTTGGAAATGAACGAATTTCCAAACAGGCGGTGTCAACGACAACTCTATACATGATGAAAAGTGGCTAGGGATAATATAAAACGAAAGGGTTTCCGGGAAAATGTGGAGGGCCTATGTTGGAACAAAAGGAGAGCTAATTCGGGCAGAGAGTTTCGCTTGTAAACATCATGCAAATTGTGAACGATATGGTTTAGCGTGTTCTTCATATAGGTAATTGGTTTCCGAATTATAACCATGATGGGGCGTAAACGCGAAGGTTTTTGTTTAAGCAGTCCTAATGATCTCTGAAATGCTTCTTTTTTTTGTAGTGCCAATCAAGAGCCACGGAGGGCATCCAATGCAGTGGGTCGGTCGGAGAGCTGCAAAGAACGAGTCCAGCGGGTAAAGGCAGTTTTGGATTTTAATTACTTAGTTCGTATTTGTGTTTTAGAAAAAAATTAATTATGGTCACCGGCGTACGGATAAATGAAAACGACGATGTAATCAATCGGCCGATTATCGAAGAAATCATAACCGGTGCATCTCTAATAGAACTGCACAGAACCACAAGTTTCCTCTAATTTATTTGCATTTGGTTTCTTATTGTGTAGAAACAGCCTAGGGAAAGAAGAAAGCACAGTGATCCAAACCTCACATCGAAATCTAGGTAAGTTCAAAGATGGAGCTTTTAGTTTCTATTCTTCATCACCAGCACAAGAGTTATTTTAACATTGCATTCATGTTAAAACCTATTGTATCAACAAGAATCTGGAGCAGCTCTAGTTTATAGTTGATTTTGATTACTTTTCGGTAATGAATGTGAGTATTGAGCATTGAGCCGTCGTGTCATTTAACAACAGATGAGTTAAAAAGCTCTTTTCTTACAAAGGTGTTAGTGCTTCAAGGAATTTACGGTATTCCTTCATATTTAAATCATAAGTGAAGACACTTGTCATTGGCACACCTTCCTCGGATTCCACATTTCCCATTATTTCCGCCTTTAACTAATTGAAGCAAGATGGGGTATGGTAGTAAATGTAAATGTCATGCTCAGGTTAACGTACCGATTGATAAATAATACGAATCCTTAACTGTGTTAACATGTTGGCATCATATGCGTTGCTTTATGTACAGCATATATACTTAATTCAAATCAAAGCCCCTCGGTTTAACTAAGTACCAGTACCGATATATGGATATGTAGTACCTATGTATGTCCAGTCCATGGCCAACTTCGCCAACGTATTACTTAATGGCAATACTTAATAATATGGTTTACTCATTCTCCTACTCTCTGCAACTAAAACACGACATGGCCTGGTAACTCTATCACTTAATTGTCTTCTATGGTTCTAAATGTAATGGGGAAGTATAGCAAAGCAAAGTTGAGTAGAACGGGGCTCCGCGAAAGTCCAAATCGAGTAGGTGCTGGTAGAACCCATCAGTGAATATCCGAATAGTAAGGACAAAGGAAAGGAGACATCGAGAAGGCTATTCTTATCTTCAATTTTGTGGACTCGCCGGAGCCTCGGTTTTCGGTTATTCGGAGGCTTAATGTTTTAGGGATGAGTGAAAACTGGAGCTATGTATTCAGGACACATTGTCGATTCAGCAAAGGGTGATACATAATCCTAATGCTGGACTAGACTAATGTTAGAGGAAGATAAGCGAGCTATACAGTATTGATTGGAATTGGAGCTTCTGTTCTACATTTAGCTGAACGTTAGGATTGAAGAGAATGATTCTGCAAGTAATATTAGTTCTGTTCTAGTTGATGATCTCTTTTAGATCAATACAGAACACAATGCAGGTAGTCCGAACACTAACAAGAAGGGGAGGAAACGTGACAAATGCTTGCTTCGCAGATCGAAACTAGTAGGCCTGTATCTTGGTTTGACCCGTTAATACACGAGAGTTTGTTTGGTTCATTTCACATTTCATTCTATAACAAAGTAGCTGATATTTGACTCTTGATAGTGTCAGGCGGAGCAGAACCAAATGAATGGATGGAAATCTTGTGGACCAGGCTTTCACTCCTAATTGAATTTTAGAGTCGCTCTGGTTCTTGATACGTTT
>JAQFYT010002644.1:0-12360 GCA_034694925.1 Ceratophysella denticulata
CGCTTTATACATCAAAGATTTCTTATCTCTACCGTTAATTTAGCTATAAATTTTAGGCACAATTTCAAGAAAAAAATTTCACTTGTCTTCAATCCTAGTTCTTACCTCAAAAAGAATTCAGGGATGGTTTGTGGTAAGAGGAACAGTGATTTAAGAAATTTTAGTCGTAGTTTCTCAAAACAATCAGAAAAATTAACAGACTAAGAGTTTTATTCATAATGGGAAATGTCGGATGTCGAAACTGTCATCATATGAGGCCAGGAACGTTACAGGAAACCTTCAATGATTTGAAAAGTAACCTAGCCTAACTTAAAAGTCAATCTTATTGACTCACAAGGACCAGGAAATGTTTCCGTTAATGTTCCTGACCTCACACGACATGAGTGTTGAAACGCCCACAGACAGACAGACAGGATGAACCATCTCATAAGAACCTGTTGGACTAAAACAGGCTGGAAAGCATTAGCCAAACGCCGCCTCATAAGTATACAGCAGTTACTAATGCAGAAGTATGTACGAAAGAAGAGATGTGCCTCTGCTAACATGGCCCTTTTTGCTTTGTGCTTTCTACGACAAGTGGAGAAAATAAGGAAGGATATTAAGGCCCGTTCCTTCTGAGTTTCCCTCAACTCTGGAATTATGCATGGCTGTGGGTACCCTGAGAAATGGACGCTTTCTCATTCCATAGCCCAGCACGACTGGGAAAAAGAAACACTGGAAAATCTCCATTCTATTGTTTTAGACTGACAACTTGTTTATTGTTCAAACAAAAACTGGGAGTCAAAGTTGAGGCTTGAGGATTGACTAACAATGAATAAAAGAAAGTTTTCTCCGCATCCAAATTCCGAGGACTGTTTCTCGAGTCGGAGTGAGAGAGTTCATCTGGGCCTGGAAGTCAACAGATGGGACTCTTTCGTTTCAAACAATGCCTGATGTGAGTCCAGATTAGAAATTGATATTCATTTCAGTCCGCTCTCCAGCAGCAGGAGTCGGAGAGAAAATGGCATAATTGCGCCACTGCTCCTGGCCGCCCTCATCGCCACCCATTGTTAGGCCAGCTTCCAAGCTCTTATGCTACGTCAGCCAAATTCTTCGGCAATCCTCAAACTGGAGCCCTGGAATTTGTGCTATAAAGTATAAGGTATACCGGCATTCAAGTCTCTGCATTCGGGGTTCGTACGTTTTGGATTGACCATTTTCACTGGAAAAGTTCGATTTTCATAAAAGTTGGAGTTTGGCGATTACGAAAAGATTAGATGATTAGATACCCAGGTAGCAAATACAGATAGAATCGAGATCTAGTCTACATCGAATGGCTAGATGTCGATATAGAATCGAGATTGCCAATTGGCCGACTGAGAGCCGAAAGGCCTCCGAACGATCATCGCCATGGTACCATTTCATCCGGGATGCGATATCGACTGGTGATATCGCCGCGTACACCGAATCTGTATCGACATTATCTAGCTGTATTAATTAAATCTGGATCCAGTCTTTGTAGATTCGGAATGGATTATGCGTATACTTACTGCCTACCTACCTGCCTATACCTACTTACTACATGATATATGCATAATAATTGGACTCATTGGTATAACTTGTGGTTTTATTTCAAGGTTCAAAAACGGAAGTATACAATAGATTATAATAATTGGATATAATAATTGTAAAGTATATGTTATAAGATAATTTGGTACTAGAGTCGCGTACAGTCCACCGCGTAGCTAACAGTGTGTTCTAATCTGCACATAGAATATAGTTCAAATTACCATGGAATTGATCAGTCCAGTCTCTTGCACCTCGCCTCGTAGTCTTCACCTTCACCTTAGCACCCGTGTCCTGTCCCTCCCGCCTGTCACCTACGAAGGCTGTCGCTCTGGTACAGTGCGCGCACCTGCTTATGATGACTATCTATCACACAATGTTGTATGCCAATAGATGCTGTACTAATCCGTACTGGAGGTCACTAGGTCAAAAACTACCACTAATGACTTTTAACTATTAACTAAATTCAGAATTAGCACGGAGGACGACTGACTATCTAGAAGTACAAAGGGAAACTGATACTGAAATTGGCTACGCAGAGTATTGCATTAGCTCGGACTCTACGTTAGGAACATGATCCAGAATGAGTCCAAAAAAGGCTATGTAATGCTCCTTTTCCTAGGGTAACTTTAATTTTAGTAAATTAACTATTAATACATACATTTGCAAATCCAGTTAATTCAACTTAATATATTACCTAAATACGCAGAGTATTGAAATTCTTAGCGTGGGTTTACATGATATTGTAAAACGGTATGTTTGCTCTGTTTAGAAATAACCAAACAAATAGTTATAAAAGTTTTTTTATTTATCTCGGCTCAATGCCATTGGTAAATAAAAATAATAATTTTAAATGAGAAATAAAGTGTTCACTTGATAATTGGCATTGCTCATGGTGAGTAGCCTGCGAGGGAGGTCTAGGGTGAGCCCGCCATCTTTGCAGCCGAGCTGGGTGTCCCGGTAGCTCCCTGCTGGAGTCTCGCCTGGGCTTCGGCCCTGACTCCGGACAGTGCCTCACACCGGCAACCTGGCAAGGCAGGCACTGAGGCACGGACCCGACCGACCTCCCAAGCGTAAGGCAGTGCACCCGAGGATGTCCGGCCAAAACGCAGCGAGTGAGGGGTCTTTCGATGTCGCGGGCGACGACGTCCAGAGACTGTGCTTAAGCTGTTTTTTCGCCAATGGTCGTTTCGACGACAGGTCACCTACAGCGCATGGTCAATGATACATCATTGTCGTTAATCATCCCGACTTTTTATATGCCAGCAATTTTTTACTAGAGTGCTGATTATTGTTCCGTCTGTCCATCCATCGTTCACGTTCATATCACTTCACCGTGAAAACTCCATATCGATCACTTTTCGACACGTCATTAAACGTCAATAAAATCGACTTTGGTTCAACGCTTTGGATTTTCGGTAAGACTATGTAGTTATTAATATATACACATTATTTTAAATAGCAATCGAGGGTTAAAAGTAATAACCATATGCCCCTATATCTAATCTACAGAAATGCCGTCGCTAAACGGAACAGAACTTTATCAAGCAATTTGTTGTGTCACGCAAAACTATGCAGATCGAATACCGGAAGAGGCGAGCAGAATCAAATCCCTATTCGGACTCAATGGTGGAAACCTACGGCTACCTTTGCTATACACTTTATTGGATCAAAAACTGGATATTCTACGTTCCGTTTTCAATACAGATTTGGTGGAACTTTTCAGCCGAGAAATCAAATCACTTCAAACAGATATTGATATATTCATGGCTCATAAATACTTACATACAAGAATCCAGGAAATTGAAGAGTTTGCATTGAAGACCGCCGTCCTTTTAATCGGATTTCATTTGTCCTATCCGGATAATTGATGAGTTTTCCATCGAATACGAATTACTTTCTACTAAACCAATTTATAGAATTCATTCACTTACAGTGTTTATAAATATTTAAAAAAACCGTTATATATGGTAAGCTTACATAAATAAAACGTCATGTTTCTTGAAATTTCGCGCTTTGCATCGTCGTTCGTTGTTCGTTCCTCTCACTCTGCTCTGCATCGTCGTTCGTTCGTCTTACTCTGCTCTCCAGAACAAATCTCAAGATCACAACGACGTGCATCCCTATAAATGCTATGAGGTCAATGACCTTTAAAAGTTTAGCCGGCGTGGCGTCAACGCTGACGTGCTGTATATTAAATACGAGCGATAGTTTAGTTTACAAATCTTGCGCATTTCGATGGTACTGGGATCATCAGTCGCCTGCAACGTGAAGTTTCCTCCAGTCGATAATTCATTATTTCCAGCCATCCGAAACAGGTCTATGTCAAGTCCTCAACATCACTTCAAATTCATTACAATAAAGTGAGCTATTGTTCATATTAGTTTTCAGATAGTTAGTGCGTCCATGTGGTAAGTACACTTATAATTTAAATTATGCTGTTTAATGTGTTTCCAGTAGAGACTTCACCGTTAACTAATCCGCTATATTCTCTGTTGGTCAGCAGAGTTGTATCAAGAACATAACTGAGTACAGATATAAATAAAACGAAGTTGTATTCAGCTACAATTTAGTTCATTACCGTTAAGTAATTTCAGTAAGGTAAGTGCATTTTATTAGAATTACATAATTGATATATACGTACAACTTAGTTTCTCTTATTCAGTGTGCATTTTGTGGTTTAACAGGCACTGTTCTTTGACTAAGGAGAGTTAGTCCATTTCCGGAATTCATTATATTCATGTTTATTATCTAAAGTAAGTAATTAAAATATTCACATTTACGTGCAATTCAGTTGGCTTAATTTCGTGTGTATTTGTTCGTTAAACAGGTCCAGTTCATTGAATTTATTAAATTCAAATTGGAAATGGAGAATGCCAGAGAACGGCGACAAAGGCTTCGCAATGAAGCTCAACGGCGACGTAGAGAAAGCTTTTCTACTGAAGAAAGTGAGGCAAGGCGACAAGCAACAGCGTCTTATACACAATTTTGGCGTATGAGTCAAAATGAAGCTGTAGCTGAAGAACGACGACGTAGTGATGCTGAGGAAAGACGAATCCGAATAGCTGCAGAGGTTGAAGTTGAAGCTCAAGAGCGGCGATGTAGGAATGCTGAACGTTTGCGACTACAACGGCAAACAATATTACAGAGAGCTACACCTACACTTCGATCAGCATTGGAGGTACACTTCGATGAAGACCTGCTACTACCTCATTCCTCAGGAGAATTGACTTTGGAATGTCAATTCTGTAAAGCCAAGCATTTCCTAGGGGAAAAACCGAACGACAACATGTTTAATTACTGCTGCCACAAAGGAAGTGTGAAAATTGTCCGCGAAAACGTATATCCTGTTTACTTGAGAAACCTTATCAGCAGCACCGAAGCAAACGGGCACACCAACTTCCTGAATAATATACGCTCATTTAACAGTTCCCTTGCATTTGCTTCAATGGGCGCCGCAATTGCTCCGCCACCCGGTCATGGTCCTTATTGTTTCCGGGTTCACGGACAAGTGTATCATACCACTTCACACTTGCAACCACCCAATGGAGAGCAGCCAAAATACGCCCAACTCTACATTGTTGATCCACCAACGGCATTGGATCACCGCCTCCGCTTGCCCGAAAATGAAGGATGTGACCCTGAATTAATGAAAAACCTGGATTATCTCATGCGAGAATTAAATCCTTTTGTTGCAGCATATCGCATGTTAAAGGAAGTCGAAGACACTGAGAAGGAAAAGGCAATCGCTGAAGATCGACCCCCACGTGAAGTAACGTTAGCGTTGCGAAGTGATCGAGTTCAAGACCAGCGGCGGTACAACTTACCTACACACAATGAGGTAGCAATGGTATTTGTCGACCAGGACGGTGAACCACCATTTGAACGGGATATCCGGATTTATCCCAGAACGCCTACAGCTGCAACCCAATTCGTGCAATTGAACATCTTAAACCCTAATCTGGATCCAATGACTTACCCAATTTTTTTTCCTCATGGTGAAAAGGGCTGGCAGCCGAACTTACAACTCCAGGCAAGGGAATACGGTCCACAACTCAAGCGCAAGTGCATATCGATGCTCCAGTACAAGCAATTTCAAATAGCTATTAGAGAAAGTACTTTCAACCCTATTCTTCACGGTGGAAGGCTATTTCAACAATGGATTGTCGACTCATACCTTCAAGTAAGAATCCTATATTACAACTCAGTTTAAGCGATATCTAAACCGTGCTCCTTACCTTAATCTTCTGAATTTAGGTTGGGCAATTTCGCAAATGTTGTATATAAATTATAAACTAAGCAATAATTTCATTTCATTACGGCGATATTTTTCTAAATTCCAGGTAGAAGCCAATAATCTTAACTACGTGAGACTAAACCAAAAGAAGCTTAGAGTCGAACAATACAAAGGCCTTTGGGATTACGTCAACGAGCAGTGTGCTACTACTGGGGCTCAATTAGGAAAGGCTCTTATCCTGCCTTCTTCATTTCAAGGCTCCCCAAGGAACATGCGAGAGCGTTATCATGACGGAATGAGCATTGTAGGGAAATTTGGAAAACCGGACGTCCTGATGACCTTTACTTGCAATCCTAACTGTCAAGAAATTATCTCAAATCTGTTTCCGGGTCAACAAGCATCGGACAGGCCTGATTTGGTTGCACGCGTGTTTAGTCTCAAACTCAGCGCACTTCTGGACGATGTACTCAAGAAGCATGTGCTTGGAAAAGTCATCGCCTGGGTCTACTCCATCGAGTTTCAGAAGAGGGGACTACCACACGTACATATCCTCCTTTTCTTTGCCGATGAGGATAAGCCAAGAACGGCTGAGCAAGTTGACCGTTTGGTTACCGCTGAAATTCCAGACAAGCTCACTAACCCCAATTTGTTTGAAATCGTGACGCGGTGTATGATACATGGCCCATGCGGAGCTCTCAACCCTAATTCACCTTGCATGGATAACGGAGTATGCACGAAAAAGTTCCCTAAGCCGCTTCAAGCTTTCACTAATGTTAATATAAATGGATACCCGCAGTACCGTCGTCAAGAGATGCCAAGCATTCTGATTAGAGGAAAACCAGTTGACAATCGTTGGGTGGTACCTTATAACAAGTGGTTAACGACAAAATACAACGCTCATATCAACTTGGAAGTTTGCACATCCATGTCTGTCGTTAAATATCTTTTCAAGTACATCTATAAAGGATATGACTGTGCCCAAGTCGAAGTTCTTCAAACTGCCGGAGTGCACAACCATGACGAACTTAAGAGTTATGTAGATGCCCGCTACGTGAGCGCACCTGAAGCAGCATGGAGGCTCTTTCAGAACAATATGCACGATAAATCACATACCATACAACGACTAGCGGTGCACCTTCAAGATATGCAATTAGTTCAGTTTCTTCCAGGTCATGAGCAAGCGGCAGCGAATCAAAATCACGAGACAACATTGACTTCTTGGTTCAAGCTAAATTCCGAACAACCACATGCCAGGCAGTATTTGTATACGGATATACCAAGCCATTACGTCTATAATTCCAAAGGATGGAAGACTCGAAAAATTGGAGGCAACAAAATAATTTCAAGAATGTACACAGTATCCCCACGCGATCAAGAAAGATTTTTCCTCAGATTATTACTCCTTCATGTTCCGGGGGCCATGAGTTTTGAACACCTTCGAACGGTCAATGGTGCCCGTCACGAGACATTTCTGGAAGCTGCACGTGCCCTTAACTTACTGCAAGACGACAGTGAATGGGATAATACGCTCATTGACGCTTCACTCACAGCACTTCCATCTCAGATTCGCCAATTATTTGTCAGCATTTTAGTCTTTGGTGCACCATCAAACCCTGTACATCTATTCGACAAGCACAAGAAAGATATGTATGAAGATTATTCCCGTGATCATTCAGAATTTGAGGCTGAGCAAATGCTTTTAAGCGTGATTCAAGAAATGCTTTCTTTTCACGGAAGCAAATGCTTAGATTATGGATTGCCGGAACCGCAGCAAGTATTTCACAACCTCGGACCACGATATGATTCAGATCAAGAATGGGCGAAATACATTGAACTAGCCTCAACATTTAATCCTCAACAACAGGAAGCGTTTAACGAACTCTCGCAAGCCATTGAGAATGAAGCACAAACGGCAAGAGCATACTACTTAGATGGTCCAGGCGGATCTGGAAAAACCTATTTGTACAAAGCTCTCATTTCCTGGGTCAGAGGAAAGCATGGATGTGTCCTCTCCCATGCGACAACAGGGATCGCCGCCATCTTACTCCCATCTGGACGCACAGCGCACAGTGGATTCAAACTACCTGTCCCACTACTTGAGACTTCGACTTCATCCTTGCGACCGCGGTCGGAAGAAGCAGCCGTTTTCAGAGACGCGAAACTGCTTATCATCGACGAGGCATCCATGCTCCAGAACCACGGTCTTCGCTGTATTGACAAGTTGTTACGTGAAATTATGTGCGATGAAACCGGTGCTCTGTCGACGATTCCTTTTGGCGGAAAGGCATTCCTACTCGGAGGGGATTTTCGACAAACTCTGCCGGTGGTACCTCGAGGATCAAGAGCTGAATTAATAGAATCGTGTATCAAGAGCAGCCCCCTCTGGAAGCACTTCCGTGTCTTGAAACTGACGGCAAATATGCGTGCGGGTGACAACAACAATAGCTTTAGTGAATGGTTACTGAAAATCGGAGACGGAGTTCAAGGCAATGATATGGGTCTGGGCGAAGACATCATTGAAATCCCCGAAAATATGGTCGAATGCGAGGATTTAATACATTCAATATTTGGAAATGAAATTGACACAGAAAATGTCCAGCAAATCTCTGAGTGTGTAATTTTGGCTGCAAAGAACGACGACACACTTGAGCTCAATGAAAAAATCCTGAACTTATTGCCTGGTGAATCCAAGACTTACTACAGTGCAGACTCAATTGTATCTGATGATCCATCGGAGCACCACCGCTTCCCAGTAGAGTTCCTACATCAACAAACACCATCTGGAATGCCTCCACATGCGCTAACACTCAAGGTCGGTGCCATTGTTATGCTGATGCGGAATCTTACCCGAGACCTATGCAACGGTACACGTTTCGTAGTTAAGGCGATGCACGACAGGTTCTTGGATTTGGAGGTTCTCACTGGTAGGACTAAAGGAGAAAGGATCATTCTACCGCGAATTGACATGGCACCCTCAGACACACACCTGCCTTTCACGCTGAAACGACGACAGTTTCCTATTCGCCTCGCCTTCGCTATTACAATTAATAAATCCCAGGGTCAGACTTTCAAATTCGTGGGATTATACCTTCCGGAGCCAGTTTTCTCTCATGGACAGCTTTACGTCGCACTTTCGCGGGTTGGAGCACCGGAACGGCTGAAAGTTTGGGTCAAAGATTCCGCTCAACAAGGACGCTTAATAGAAGGAAGCAATCGAACATTTACCCGAAATGTAGTATTCCGAGAAGTTCTTGACAATTTTCCTATGGGATCAATAGTACAGCCAAATCAGCCGAATGCAGTATACGCTGAAGAACCCATTCAAATCGAAATGAATCTCCATGTCGAAGACTACGGTTTCGAGTTTGGATTCGACGACCCAGCATATGACCTTCATCAAACCTATCTTTATGAAGAAGAAATGGCGCATATTAACCTGAACGGAGTAGAGTTTGAGCCAACCCAAGACACATCAAGACCAGTTTGGGACCGCGATGGCAACATGATTCAGTATTCCATGCCACATCAAACAGGAGAAACACGAGAGTCCGAGTAAAGTTAAGCATCAAACAATCATGTTACTTAATTAAATACGTTACCAAATATTAATTTTGGATCAATTAACAGCTTCAAATACATAATAAAACTTCAAATGTTAATATCGCAAAGTCATTAGTTATCGAATTTTGCTGTCTGTAGTTTCCTGTCGAATATGTCTTTTCTTTCAAAAGACCATGTTCCGATTATATGATTAATATTTCATTAAATAATTAGCGTACATAATTTCAAAAATTTATTAGGTCGATCTGTAGTGCGGTGAGAAGCCCATCAACTTTAAGCAAATCTAACAAACTGCGTGCTGTGGTGTAGTGATCAGTTCTAAAGACCTCTTCGCTTAAGCGGGGGTATCAGGCTAGTTAAGTAGAACACATACCTAACACAATTGACAATCTGTGGCTTTTATGTTTATTTTCTGATGCATTTAAACCAAGTATGCAATTTTTAGTTGTAATTTGTAATTGTATATTGTAAGTTGTAATGAGAATTCGTAGTTTAAATGCCAATTACCATTTTAACGGATATTTACTTCCAATGTTAGGATCATTGTAATGTGATTTTGAACTGTATGGTGTTTTATGGTATGGTGTTTCAGTTGTATTTGTATTTGATTACAAATGCAAATTAAAATTTTATTTAAATTTTGGTTCCAGTTAGGTAATTGCTATAAATTACAAAATATCTATAAATCGTGAAAGTCAATTACTTGTATTGCAATGAATTGGCAACGCTTTGAGAACAAACTGTAAAATGTATGTCACTTGTGATTTATCAGGATCGGACGAAATTGCGCCTGAAAGAAGAAGTGATTGGCGGGTTAGTGAGCGGAAAACTCTACACGATGTCCCTGTTTAATCTGTACCATCAAACAAGAAGTGATACTGCACTCGAGCATCAGTTGGCAAATAGCTTGCGTCACGGGGCTCGGTTAACACTCTGGGAAATTATCCGAATTCTGTCTAGAAAAGGAATCTACGTCGCCCAGCCATCGGACATGAAGCTGACGGAAGGGACGCTTAGGCAGAGAAAACCATTACGAATCGTAATACATACATTTTACCATAAAATCTATGAATTGGATTACCATCTCTTGAATATCCTCGGATCTGATGCAATTCTCATTCTATAACCATTTCAGCCCGCTCATATTGCCCTAATCGAAGCCATAATGGGACTTTATGCCAAAGAATTTCTCTGTCGTGACCGAGTTGGGCTTATCCTCAGCAGATTCGGCCTTCCGCTTGCGCCAGGTATAAACCTTGGTTTTCGATGATTTACCATTACCAAGCCTCGACTCTATGACCCGCTCTGAATGTCGCCAGTACATTTTGTTAATTTATTTCAGAAACCCTGAGTTCGGAAGAGTTGGCAATTAGCTGGATAAACGCCGCTGTGACCACAATCCAAGCTTATATCATCATGACGAATAAACTTCGGAAAACGGTCAGTTACACAGATTAGTAACCTTATGTCAATTTCTATTATTGGTTTGAATATGTACTGTGTTACAGCTGTCCCTTCGTCTTCACCGGTGGCTGAGACTGGGTCCCGCGGAGGAAATTCGTGACCTGAGTGACGGCGTGGGTGTTTCCGCCCTCCTTGCTGTCTACTTCAAAGGGGAAGTGGGTTTGGAGGAAATTGCTGTTCCGGAACCCGATGAAACGCTGAGTCTCTATGAAACAACGAGTAATCATGCTCTGATCGAGCGGAAAATCCAGGAACTCATTCCAGAGCCCATCCACCATCTCACCCTCACGGACTTTCTCTACGTTCATGGGCATATGAAACAAAATCTCCTCGCCTTCATCGTTGACCTTTTCACACATCTCGAGCTTAGGCCTGGACCTCGTGTCAATCGTCTGAATTTCTAAATATTTAAATTAGTATAAATCGAATATCGAAAGCTTTTTATTATTACAATTACTTACACCAAACCAAATAGAAAATAAATCGAATGAAATAAGGCTGGAACTAAAAAAATGAAACTAATTAAACATTGGAATATATATTCGGAATTTCCTATAATACATACACATAGCGAAATTAATTCGTAATTCAAGCGGTATATATTTTATTTACAACAAGGCAAAAAATGAACAGCAGCTTAATTAATTAAGTGTTGTTTCTGAGTTTCGTTGTGAGACAATAGCATTTCGTTTCACGTACATAATTAGATTGAAAAGTACACCAAATTGCACTAAGGCTCTCTTATGAAATAACGCCAGGATGTGGTGTTATTTATTAAGGTATCATACAGAATAAAGGCGTCCCGTCTGTCTCGCTGTCAGATCTGATTCTTCCTGATGTCATGAAGTGAAAATTTTATTTTTACACCCTGTAGAGGGCTAGGAGCTTCCTTTGCACCGAGTTAAAAAGTGTCATATTACATATTGGATACGATGCCGATACAAAGACCAAACCAGACCAGACCCACTTAAAATAATTGTCACGAAGTTGACATCATCTGCAAACCAGAAAGCGTGGGCCGTAGTGGGTATTGTTATAAAGTAATGCACGGTTTCAGTCTCGCTACTCGCGCCTGATCCGGTGATGATGGGCCTTTGTTGAAATCGCAAGCCGATATTCTTATTCCGCTTCTTTTTCAGAGACCACCTACGTCAGCCTTAAGAACTTGCCGGAGAACAAAGGAAATCTGAATCCGAAACACCGAATATGTGCTACCATACAGAGATTGGATTTGAAGTTTGAATTCAAATGCTTTATGGTTTATGCCAAATATTATTTGCACATAAAGCTTTTTTAAATTTTGGCAATTTACGATTTTGAAATCTTGCAATTTGATTTAAATTTTGAGAATATGCATTTTGCAAATTTCAAATTTGGGAGTTTGAACGTATACGATTTTGAGAATTTGCGAATATGGGATACTTCCAATCGGTTTTGGTTTTATTACTCAAAATACCGTAGAAAGACCACCACTGAAATCAGTGTTGTTAACGCCCCATTGGGGTAGTAGGGAAATTGGGGAGGGAAATTGGGGTGGGGACGAGTTTTTCAAA
>JAQFYT010002645.1:0-12354 GCA_034694925.1 Ceratophysella denticulata
AACATTATTGTTGATTTTTTCAAAGTAAACTCACCTTACCCAGGACAAAACCAACAAAATACCTTTACGCACCTTGGGCCGATCAGAATTAATAATTTTTATATTTGAGATATTAATTTTGTTTTATTAAATAGGTCAGGTAGAGCCGTTGTCAAGGATCCTTGATTCGGACGGCGGACCGGACCAAGATCGGATTACTTGAGTAAGTTATGAAGTGAGTGAAAGACTTGGAATAGGGAAAAGCGATGTATGTGAGTATGAGTATCTTTCTTCGCTTCTGCACAGCCCCAACAACTAAACACTCTATTTATTCCTCTCAACATCAAGTCGAGACAGGAGGACCCAGGAGGCCCCTGTGTGAGTTTAGCCAGACCTCAGCCGAATTTATGGAATCCTGCTTGAGTTCAAGCGTCCGCAGTTTTTCGGATCATTCGGATTTGAGACAGATTTTCTCCGCCAATACTTATTTACATATAAGTGTTTATTTCGTGAATTTTAGGAATTCATTAATAGTTTAATCTTCGATTAACATTCTAAACCCTAAATGCTAAATATAAAAGCCTACGTTTGCATTCACCGAAATACCGACGCCCAACTCTCGTAGAACCACTATAGCATAGTTTACGGATGAGATAGGCAGTGCAGAGAGGAGCGTTGAGGAAGGACGCGTGACCGTGGTGGTTCCAAGTAGAAGAACTTTAAGCCTAAGTTTACATACAACAAGAAGTTGATAAATGACGGACGGGCACACTTCAGCTTCTTCTCGTGAAGCTCTTAAGCTGGACAGGAAGGCCGCCCATGTCTACGTCCCACCAGTCAGCTTGAATAATAGGCAGAGTGAGGGGGGCTTTGAGGAGTCCTTCGCTACGTGGACACTCAATTGAAAAAAAAATGTATCAATACTTCCACATTCACATATCTTGCTCTATAAATTTTCGTAGTGAATTTTAACCAAAAATTCAAATAAATGGTACGATGCTTAAGATTTCTGTAGTATTCTTTACAGGTATATTCCATGTCGCTATGCTGCTGCTAGAGCGCATCCAACTATGACAATTTTTCTAAAAGCAGTATCTACACAGTTTTATAAAACTGCTTTAGTACAACTAATGAGAATAACCAATCAACGTATTAGACTTACCGTGCATTACAAACAACACAGGTATTGAGGACGTTTACGTAGGTCGCGTGCCCGCAGTCTCCGCTCCTCCGGCTATCCCATTATATCACAGAAATCCCAAATGTCACTACACACAAAGAGAAAACAGAGAAAGTTAATTATCATAAATCATTCTGTTCACACTTAACGTCACCACATAGCAGTAGCAGTAAAGCCCATTAATATGGTAGCTGAGTAGGACAAAGCTACCAATATACACATAATTCGCATAAAGTCTGCAAAATGGACGGTATATTTGTAGATAGATTTGCGGCATTTACAGACCACCCATACCCCATACCTACTTATATGTTGGACATACACAGAAACTCCGCGTAATAACAGGAACTACAGTGTGTCTAACTGGAAGACCAAGACCAGACCAGAGACCACCCAACAGCAGCCAGGCCGAATGAATTTGGAAGAATGAAACTAGTGAAATATACCAGAGTCACGGGAGTGAGTAGAAAAACCAGATTCATGGGCAAAAGAACAAAAGGGGGAAAAACAGAAACAAGAGGAGAAAACGGTGATTTAGTATGGAATTGGAACAATCTATTTATTTTCTCTCACTTCCTCCTACAGAAAGAATGCTGAGCAGGGTTGTTGGATTACTTTTGTCAAAGCAATTTCTGAACGCTTCCTGAACACATGGCTGTTACAATGGGCTGTTACAAACTGTAGCAATAATAGTTTCTTCAATCCTTCAAGCACGAATTCCTACACAATATCCGAAATTGTTACAGTGTCCCCGGAAGACCTACATGCTATACACTATTTGGTTATTGGTAAGTTCCTCCAACCTCCATGCGCCTAACCTAACCTAACCTAAAGTGTGTCCACTTCGGGTTCGCTTTCCTTATTGGCTGATTTTCCTCCCGTTCCGGTAGAGGTGGGCCCACTTCCACTAAACCTCGACTAAAGCTTTTGTCTGAGTAAATGGTTAAAAGTAATGTACTTGTAGATAAATGATTTTAACACTAGAAGCAATAACTAAGTGCAGAAATCGTATATGTTGATATTTGCACCTCGAATATGGTACGATGATCTGGTGTTAAAAATTTGGCGAATCAAAGTACATATGTATTATGTAATACAATACTGGTAAGGATATTACAGTGCCGCTCGAACGCCAAAGTAAAGTTTCGGAAAAATACTACATTATACCCATACTCAAGGTACAATAGATTGTTTCTTCCTGATGGAAATTGTAGATACGTAGACTTATCCAGGAGTTTTTCTGTGTTAAAAATTAATTTTTCTAAAATAATTTTAAAAGTATCATCAAAACAAGAAACATCATAAAATTAAACTCCAAAAACCAACCCTGACCAAGTATGTAGTGAAGAGAAGAGAGAAGGATACTCTCCGCTTTTATTTTCCTATTTTATTCCGGCACTCCAGCTCATCCCGGAAAAACAGAAAAAAACTAGGGTATTGCATGCAATCTGAGAACGTTGTTCATGTGAAGTTCGCAGTACTCTGCTATACAATAGCAGCACTACGTGCAATTTCATAACAAGAAGTAATAAAATAATAATACCCGTTCCGTAGCAGCAGTGGAGTGCATTGCTGTCGGAAGTTCTGACTTGGAACGTTGAAGTTGAAACATCTCTATCTCTCATTCCTTCCCATTTCTTTCACTTCCTACCCGCATTATCCCTGTATATGTATCGTATACAATACATAAAAAAGGCGCTATTGCACACTGGTACTACAAATTGCTCAAGTACCGGAATATTGGAATTCCATTTACACAACGCCTACACCCTACACATCCATCCATATAGAGTTTGGAGTGCCATCACAATTACGATCACTGTATTTCTACATATATATATACGTGAACATGGCTGGTATTTGGCCAGAAATGTTGAAGCAATGGAAAAGACCAAAAGTAGCTCAAACTTTTGTTTTGTTTGCCCAATCCAATCCACTCATCTTTGAGAGAGGGACACAGAAAAGAGTAGATTTTACCAACTGAACGCGTGTATGAAGATGAGCGCGGAGCCAGATATTTGGTAGGTACCAATATTAGGTGCGATCTCCTGATCGCATATTTCTTTAAATTATCCGAACTAAACGTGAATATCTATGGCCCCAGGTTGTTAAAGCAGTATATGCGATCCCGGGGTCACTTTTAACGTGCTTGTCCGATATTCTCCCTGAAGAATAATAATTTTTGAAGACGAAGAGGAAGGAAGACACGAAGGAAATGTAACAAGTTAATATGAAATGAAGATTTCTATTAGCCCGGTGCCTCATCATAAAAATAAACGGGAGATGCTTTCCCTTCACTTTCACTTAGGGAAAGGACCCGAGAAACTTCGTGTTTTTAAAGACACGCTGAATGTGAAAGAGAAACTCAGTTCAAGATGCAAATTCGTATGATTATATGCATAGGTATGTATATTCATACATACGGAAGTACACTATACACATTGTTGCAAAAATGTTCCTCGTTGTGGAATTAATTATTCAGAAACGAAATAGTGGATTCGTAATATTTCGTTTACTAGCAAAAATGGATGAAACGAGATATAAGATTTGGAATTCTATTTACTACGGATAATATACTATACCTAATAATGTAATAATTGATAAAAAATTATTGAAGATTTGAAATTAATTGATTGGATAACGCGATGAGCTTAAGTAGCGCACGATTTTGGGCACTGACACCAATATTACAGTGTAGAGAGCACAACGGAGAAAGCGGTCAGGGCATCAAATGGCGAAGTGTATTCTAAAATGTAATGGCCTGTCTTCAACTTTTCCACGCGTAGAATCAGATTTCCTGTATGCAAAAAAAGATGCATAAAGTTTAGTTTGCGTGGGTATTACATGTGTTATTGGCAGTTTCAGTTTGAGTTACAAAATTCGAACCTGCGTCATCATTAATCTGAATTTTCGTCATTTTGGACCGGACTTTCTCGGTCCAGTCAGGAAGGTCATTCCTAAATGCTCGTAAGTCGGATCGGTCCCCGGATTCAAATTTTTCTAAAGAAAAAAAAGGGCACAGAGGGTTAGGTCATCAGATAGATTTATGTCTGGTACTTGAGCTACTGTACGTTGGTCTAGGTATACACGTTTATAGACTGGACGTTCCACATACTTGCCAGTGCTTTGTATTTATAAGCCCCCTTTGACCTCTTCCATGAGCTAGGACTAGGCATGTATTGGGGATCCCTAGGCAGAAGCAGGGTCATTCCATCATCAATCGTGTTCTCCACACTGGGCAATAATCTCGACTGTTGTTTCACGGCGCCCACTTCCTTCAAATAGTTGCAATCCGGCGTTTGAAATGTCTCGTATATGGTGTGGCGTCCAAACGGACTCGAGCGGACCAGGCCGAGCAAGAGTCCATCGGTTTTATCCTTCCCATTCGCCTCGAATAAAGAACAGGAGGGCAGGAAACCAGCCGTCTTTTTCGCCCATAACAATGGAATCTAAAAAATTCAATCTGGGTCAATATTTGGCTAACAACTTCCAATAGTAACTTTGCATTCAGTTTGAGTAAATAATTTGATTTACGTTCTGATTTCCTAGCTCACGAGAGAGTAAATATCCTTTTGTCCAAATGTGAGACGTCTGTAATTTTAGTACTGAGCATCGAATTACTCCATGTTCATGATGGTCCTCAAATGACATGTCCCTGACAGTTAGTCGGAGTTTCCAGGATAACCAGACATACGTACACTAAAAACAGTACAAAATTAGCCTGCCCATACCTTAGTCACTTTACATATCTACGATTAATTACATACCGGATTTCTTATGAGAACCACCGGAGTTTCAGCCACTACGACATTCGCGGGCGCAGCGGGTAATTCTTCAATGAACCCTTGAATTTCATGCTGGAGAAGTATGGCGAGATCCAGCATCAAATTCTTCCTTAAAAATCGTTCTTGTGAAGGTAAATCCCGTATCATAACATGGTCACTCTCCGCACCGACTTGCTTTATCTTGATCTGGAAATTGACCATAACCTGTAACGCATTTTCGAAGCTGAGAGCTGGAATAAATGAGGAGTAGTGGCTGATACTGTCTTCATCAATACTTCGAATGTAGGCAACGTCCTTTTCCCAATCAAAGATTCCTAGAACTAAAACCAAATACTTTGCCCATGTACAACCAAAATCTTCTTGGAGTTGAGCAAGGAATTTCCGGGTTTCAACACTTTTTTGGAGCGGGTTAAAATCTTGGAATTCCAACACGAAGAACACCGTAGATGAGAAAGCTACATTTTCCACGCTCTTGATTTCTATCCCAGTAGACACGTGTCGGTGGTAGTCTATTCGGCTGAAATCTTCGGTAACTTCTTCAGGTGGAACTTCAGGTGGTAGGTCGGGTTCAGGCAACCATGAATTTTCGGTAAGTTTTGGACTGATTTTGAATTTTTGATCCATGATTAATTTTGCAACTCTCGAGTTTCTCAAATTTTGAATTTATGATTCCGTTGAACTTTGCAATTTTGAACAGCGGTTCGATCGCGCCACTCCGTCATGTGCATTATTGCCAATTCGTTCACCAATGGGAATTTCACGCAGTTTTTGCCTCAGGCGTCAGCCAAAAGCCAAGCCGTAAACTTTCTCCAAAATAAAAATTCGCACAGATTCGCATTCACATGTATGCACAATACCGTTTACCATGGACATTGCACCATGCATGCACACATGCAAATTACACAAATGTTCATACATTGCAACATGCATGCACATGCAAATTATTCATGCACATATTGCGTATATGGAATATGCAACATTTTTCACCATCAACTCCTAGATGATTTCGACCGAAACGTCGAATATAATTGTATTATGCCATTTACTATTGTGTATTGTAAATTGCAAATGTTTGCCATACCCATGTATATGATTCTTAAATGTTTACGAATCAAATTATACATTCTTTGATACTCCAAGTAGGTACATATTAGCTGTCCACTCGGCGCTTTGCGTGCTGTGTATAGACATAGACACATATATTCGGACTTATTTGCCCAAAACTTGAGTTGGGCCAAAGGATTAGATAGGTTTTTCTTGTGTCTGGTCTGAAGTTGGACAAGAGACAGGGGCTTTAGAAGTTTTAGAAAATTGGAAAACGCATAGTGCAAGGTTTTTAGGAGCAGCAGAAGCAGATCCGTAGGTCTCAGACATTCATGAATATTCAATATGAACCTCTTCGCCTGTCCCTTCCTATCCTGTAGTACTTCAAACAACTTTCACCCTTCATACCTCAAAATACAACGTCCAACGGTCCAACTGCCCTACTTTCTTATCCATATGCTCAATTCGTCATGCCTGCTCAAAAAACTAGCAGCCTTGAGTATGTTTTTCGAGTATGTACTCGAGTGCTTTCACATGGCTGATCTGAAATACGTATGTAAATCTAGTAGGTACCTAAATACTTTGAGTTGAGTTGTCTGCATTCGATGTTAGGTCAGAAAATCGTGCACATACATACTTACTATTGTGTAGAGTGCTGAAAATAGATGTCCCTTGACCAGAATTCAGTTCCATGACAAGAAAACAATAACTTTTCATAAAAATTTGTGTGTCTGCATTATTACTATTTCAATAATATAAATCTTATGTCGTCAAAGCCGGTATATGTTTTTCCAATCTAAAATATACCGCAGGAGTATACAGATTCTCCTCTGCCATAAAATAATAAATTCAATTTTGTAAACTCACGTATAATTTGAGCTTACAGTTCGCAGTCTATTCTATTACCACATCTACATACATATCTAGAGAGAAAAGCTCTTCAGATTACAAGTGAAGCATACTAAATTTCTGCGTGAAGACTTGAGTCAAGAGCTGTAGAGCTTCCTCGGAGTTTCTTCAATATTTCAAAACGGGAACCACTTAATATGCAAATTCTCACTCTCTGAAATGATACCGTTAATAGTCACGTATAACAGTAATAGTCGTACACAATACACAATACAAGACGAATACAAGATAAATCAATGCTTGTTATGTCAGAGCTGATCGTATGTGCTGTGCATGTTTGGAACCACAATCACATACCTAAACTGAACTGAACTGAACAGGAACCTGATTCATGCTGGACAAATCTACCTTTCGGGGTTTCTAATGTCGTACCTACTCATATTTATTTGTTTACTTTAAGCAAATTATTTTCCGAAATAACATATGACTTTGAATAGAAATTATTTTGTATACAAATAACTCTTGCGGTTAATCTGCAATATATATTTCACAAGTTGTAAGTTTAAAGTGTTAGGATTTTCATATGTTCGTAATCCAAATGAATTTTAGCGATATTTCACAGGTTTACAGGTTACCGTTACAAGAGCGTATATACCTGTATTTTTGTCAAGATTCTAAAATCTCAGAAATATGTGTCAATTTGCACGCGATTTTACCATAGTCCAAGTCAGGAACCTAAAGAGAATTAGCATACCAGCTTCACTTCACATAACTTTCTCCATGTACATATATTAGTGCGGGAACTGTGTTGAACAAACAAAACAGGAGAGCCAGGTCGTGCCGGGGTGTAGAGAGCATTTCCATATCTCAAGCCCAGCCAATAAATAGGCATGAAGTCGCAGTGAGCCTAATCTCGAGCATCTGCCTAATATATTCATAAAATAGGAGAGAACCCAGAAAAGCGGACCTGACAGTCCCAACTGATCCTAAAACGCGTAAATTGAGAAAGGTGACTGGGGAAAGTGTGGGACCCAAAACTTTCCCATAATACAGTTATCACGTCATCAAAGTAAACGGGAAGTAATAAACTTAAATCCGCCTTTATGGAATTATTATCCTCAAAACTCATTCTCATCCCAAACACAACACAAGGCAATAGGCAGCCCTCCTCCAGCCTCAACTCGGCCTAAACAAAAGGCACACACAACAATAATATAGGGAAATACATTCTGGAAGTCTTGCTTTATTTCTGCTTCCCAGAACAGAGTTCATCAGTAGGTCCAATGCAATTGTCCCTAAGCCTTTGTTCCATCTCGCCAAAGTGAAAGTGAAAGTGAGGGAGAAAGTGCTGTATGGCCCTCCTGACTCGCTAAAGGACAAATCTCTGCCTGAGAGTTGACGTGTATTTATTCCTAGCACTTTGGTATTAATATTTTAGAAATTCTAATATAATTAATTCATTGAAGTTTACAGTAAGAAAATTTTAAATTCCTTTCCAATTTGCATAAATGTAACTCGACCACTCGAGTAGCACAGGCGGCGCAGACTACACACGTTGGTAATACCCAGGATATTGCGGAGAATCTAATAATTTAATTATCTACATTTCAAAATTACATAAATGATAAAAAAATATTCGGTCAGTTATTTCTAAAAAGTTTGAAACAAAACAATTAAGCTACACTTTTGCAAGAATTTTGCAAAGAAACATAAGCGCACAAAATCTAGCCGCGACACAACGTAACGCCAAAACAGACCAAATCTATCAGTTGCAAGAAAGGGTTTTACGGGGTAGGCGTTGGTTAAATTAGGCCATCTTAACCTTACCTAACATATTGCAAATGGTAGACAACCTAACCGATCAGAACATGTATTGCACCTCGCGAAATATATTTTTTGTGAGTTATGATTTTCCGTGCCTATGTTTTATGTCCTATGTTCCATCGTAAAATCCTTGCAAAGCCATAGTTTCAAATGTTTTGTGTCAAACACGTTGAGAGATAATTCCGCCGAATACTATTTCTTTATTTGTGTTATAAACTTAATAAAATTATACTATCAGATAGGTTGGACAGGAGGAGTGATAAGAGAAAGGGCAAAATTTGCTCGGTTTTGGGTTACTAATTGTAAGCATGCAGCTTGCATTGTGTTACCTATGTAGGTAATTTTAACTATTCTGCCCAAACTTGCCAGCAGAGATCAATATAATATAGGTTGACTAAATACGAAATATTCAGATTAATGTACAAGTAAGCCAAACAGTTCTAAAAGTGAAAGGGAAAAACCAACCACCCGGCCCGGCCGTTCTTTCCCATTCGTGTTAGCTGTATTGGAAGGACTGGCAAGGTTTGATTTTGACTTTCACTTTTAGAACTGTTTCGCTTACTTGTACATTAGTTCTGTGAATGTATTTGAGTTGAACTGCTCGTATTACATACAGAATTGTCGTGGAAGGCGTGAGTGAGTGGGAGGTTGACTGGGGCTGGTAGATTATTGTTTGGGTTCTGAATGTTGAATGGGGAGTGCTGGAATGGGACGGGTAGTTGTAATAAATAGTGCAAACAATACAATTTCAGAGTGTCAGGAGGAGGGAATTTAAAATAATGAGATGAGACAGTAAGAATTCTCATTACTTCCCTTTTCTTCCCTCAAAACTCAAACTCCCTGCATTGCATGATTCCTCCGAAATCCAAACAACTTCCCAGTATATGTTACGGTTCAGAAAAATAGGCTTCAACAATGCATTCATATTCAATATTCAAAGTGTTCGAATCCAGCCCAATGCTCTAAAGTAACATTTTTTTTTGGACTCAGGTGGTTTTGGCATAGTAAACACCAAGTATGAAGTCAAGCATAAACTATTTTTAAAATTTTTAAAAGACTATGTGTTTATTGTATGATTTAGTTTGCTGGGTTGTACTAGTCAATAAATTGTATCAAAACTTCGAGTAGCTTAGAAGCAGAACTCCTGCTAAGGCAAGCTTATTGCAAGAGGATCTGACGTTAGCCCTGGACAAATCTGTGCAAAATCATATGTAACTAGCCACTATCCCCGCGTAAGCAAGAACGGTTCGCTCAATTGTGAATTATGAAGCTTCCAGTAGCTTTCAAATAATCTGTATGGCAAAAAAAAAATATTCCTTCTAAAGTCACCCTGATCTGACCATCATACAATAGCACTTTGTGGACAAAAGTTGTTGAGCTCCAATTCGACTCGCAACCAGTATCCGTATGGACTCAGGTGGTGATTTTCCCCTACTACGGCTTACTCCGAGGCATAGAACATCACAGGTCGGCATCTGAGATTCATTCTATAAGGTTAGGTTAGGTTTTCCGAAACGCCCGCAAGTTTATAAATTCCACTTAGGTTAGGTTAGGTCTTCGATGAAGCCCGAAGGGCTTTTGAGAAACCTAACCTAACCTAACTGGAATGTATAAACCCAGCGGGGCCGATCTGTGAATAGTCAATACCATCAGAGTCCATGTCCATACGGTTACTGGTTAGTAATTCGACTCGGCCAAAGAGCTAACCTTTGGGGCTTGTTTGAGTTTGAATTTAAAACAAAGCTTTTTTACTGAGGTGGACTGGTTGTGATTTAAAAGTTTAAACTTGATTTCTATATTAATTATTTTTTGCTAATCGGTATGACAATGGAACCCAAAATGTGCTACATAACAACTCGCCCAGCAAAACAAAGTCAAAATTTATATTAGATAACCTGAAAAGATCAACTTCATTGAAATAACGTTAAATACAAAATTTCTTAAATGTAGTTTCTATTCTGAAGAGGCGGTATGTTATTTTGGTACAGTTATTAAGCAACTGGACTAAAGTGAAGTGGTACGAGACTCCTCCTAAATTCATCGGCCTTTAAAAATCAGAACAAACTGAAGATCTAAGTACAATTAGGACCACCAGTATGGCTTTCTCCCGTCTAGGCCGAATTTTCACTCGGTATCCCCTCATTTCCAATTCTGTCATTTACGCTTCAACCTATGTGGGTGCTGAGTTCACTCAACAGGTCCTGCTGAAGAAAGTGTTGGTATGTTCCACGTACGTACATGAATTTCCACAATCCTACTAACTAGAAACTAACTTAATGGTTATTTCTGATTCCAGAGAGAACCCAACACTCCTGAAAAACCGTATGACTTCGAAGTTCTCAAGCGTTATGGAATTGTGAGCATGTTTGGCACTTCTCCAACGATATATTACTGGTAAGACTGTCCTTATTGACAATTTCACCTGAGAAATACACCATATGTCCTCGGGTGCTACAGAATCGAAATCGTATTTTCACCAGGTACAAATGGCTAGACGGTGCGTTAACAGGGCGAGGAGTGAAAGTGGTCATACAGAAATGTCTCCTTGATCAATTCGTGATTGTCCCAGTCCTAATAACACTATTTTATACGGGCATGAGCTATTTGGAAGGCCGGCCAGATCTCTTTGAAGAAGCACGAGTCAAAGGTCCTAAAACTTTTGTGGTAAGCAATAAATATCATCATAAAAATGTGACCAAACATTCGTTCTCGCAATTGAGCAATATAAATCCGACAGCGTTAAACGAAAACCTCTATTTTTATTACTTTACAGGCAAATGCCAGCTTCTGGTTACCTGTCCAATACGTTAATTTCGCCATGGTTTCACCCAAGTACAGAATTGTCTACATCGGGGCCTGTAACTTTCTATGGGCAAATATTCTCTGTTTATTTAAACGGGGTGATATCGAATGACCTCTTCGTCACAATCAAAGTTATATGGTTGAGATTGACAAGCTTCGTCAAGTTATCATATTCGAAAATTACGTATGCTTTGTTTATGACCTAAGCGTTTAGTGGTAATAAATCATTTAGAAAAATTCAATTAATAGTTTTGAATTTGGGCTGGTTACCGTTATCACATGTGGCCTACGGTGTTTCGAAAGTCTTTTAAGTCTTTTTGTGTGAGGTTAGGTTAAAGGCGTAGCTCGGCGTTTAAGAATCTAACCTAACCATACTTACAGGACTTTGCGATAAGCCAAATTCGATAATGAACCACAACTTATTGGTGGTTTGTAGTGTTTTGTTATAGAATTAGCTAATGAGCGGTAACATAGAAGCATAATTTGGCGGAGCCGCGTGACAAGGAGCGGTATTAGTGACCAAAGTCGATAGTTGCTCTAAAGTTTTCAACTTTCATCAAGCCCTTTAGTCAGTGGGAGTCAGCTCAAAATGAAACTGAACTGCAATGAAGTGAAATGAACAACAGGCCCCTCTGAGCCCCACCAGCACCACTTCAGCTCTCACTTGACATCTTCTAAAAGTCCTAACTAGCTCCAAAACCATGTACCTTGTATAGAAGTCGAGTGCCGACAGGATCAAGTCAAGTCAAACTTTGGGCTTCTAGCGTGCAGTGTGGAACGTGTAAATACGGAAACTTACTTTTGTATTAACAAAGTTAAGGGTATGTTAAATGGGTAAACAGCATGGGATTTAACACATGAAAGTAGAGGTCCAGCTCGGTACCATTAACT
>JAQFYT010002646.1:0-12353 GCA_034694925.1 Ceratophysella denticulata
TGTACACTACTGTGTTGACAGATTTGTTTACGGGACGGGATACACGCAGGCAGAGATATACCAGCTACGATTTTAATATTAAGATTGCCAAAAAGTGCATATCCAAGGACTCTTCACGACCTGAATTCATGCACCCTGTGATGTGGTCTCGTGCAGACTTATCTATAGTGTAAACATCTCCGGTATTAATCGATGTGATTAATCGTGTCCAAATTTGCTTTAAAATTCTGTAACATTTTAGGTCTGAATCGTTTTCTAATTCGGAATTCTGAGGACAGTTTGCTTGGGATAGGCGATACAGAAATGGCAGTTCGGCTGAAAGAGTTTTCCCGTATCCGATTGCGGAATATTGACGAAAACGAATTTCTCTTGATTTCAAATGGACAAGTATAAATTTTACCAAGCTTTTATCCGATGTTGTATTTGAAAGATTGGAGGCAATTAAAGTCGTCGCTCAAATGTACGTAATTTTGCAGGGAAAAGTCACGATCTTTCACAAAAGTCATATTATTGGTAATTTGACCTTTCGTCCTGATGCTCCTTATTCAATCTGCTTGGAGTCAAATCTGGGATGCAAATATTCAGTGAAATTTCAAACCACTAATGATATTGTGGTAAGATTTTGCTCTTCTACACTAAAAAATTTGCAAGGGATGCACTAGCAATAGCTACCTAAGCACAGACTTTCGCTTCTAGGTATCTCGCTCGGATGATGGTCATATTTGTACAATCCGTATTGGTCCTGATGGAAAGGATTGGTATGATGCTACGTTTGATTATTCGGTTCGGAGATCTGTCACATCCGTTGAAAAATGCCATTGCCTTTCGGTGGCCCTTGTTTATGTAAGTCCAGATACTGAAACTGACCACGACTCGTCCCTTTACAGAAAGAACATTACGATTTGTTTGTTGATTTATTTGCAGATGGCGGCGAAGAATGACATTTTTATTGCTAATCGAAATCGCTCAGATTTTTTTCGCAGAATGTTTTTGATTTTGCTCATATTATTGTTGTCAATATTTTTCTATGTATTAGTATGGCTCGATAGGAGACGGGGCAGGTAATGCTACCGCAGAAGTGTATGGGTGGGGTATTAAAATCCTTCTCTGAGCTACAAACGAAGGTTTATATCTGGCAGTAGCCCAAAAATTTTACTCTCTCAATCTTTTCATTTAAAAATGGTCGCATCACTTGCACTTCGGACATTATTCCTCAAAATTTGTCTTGTATATTTGTTCGTTCGCGTCCAGCTCCGAGAGTCCGAGCGCCGGCAGCACTTAGCGTTAACGCCAAGACGCCAAGGGACCTAGCCCCGAGATGACTTTTGGCCTAAATTTTTTATATTTATATAACGTAAATTAGCGTGTCCGGACCTATCGGCGTATTTTTTATCGTATATTTTGCAACCGTACTTTTACTTTATTACCCTATTATCGGATCGTTTAGGATGTTTTGTCGTATACAGGCAACATTAGAATATTCAAATGAAACCTTTCTCTTTTAGTATTAATTAGCCTTCAGCATTAGCTTGTATCATTCAGTTGCACAGATGCATATTAGTCGTCGCAATGCAGCTAATAACTTAACTACTACATAATCCCTCGACAACCAAGGATAAACAAGTAGCCAAAACCGGTGATTTATATTACGAAGACTATACAAGAGTAACGCAGGGTATCAAGTCAATTTATAACCAGTGTATTCACTGTAAGAGGGTCTGATCAGCCCGTGCAATAACGAAGGCCTAAACTAATACGAAGGACTACCCAGTTCTATTTCAAAATGATTTAATTTATTTTATGAACTTTAGTGTTCTGTGTCAGTGTCTTAAAATTTTTCATTTTTTCCCCATTTTTGACTTTGGCATCCTTGTTTATCATAGAGGGCTCTTGAGATGTTTACGATAAAAAATTACTAGAAATATTTCAGTTACGATAATAATGATAATACTACTTAGAAAACGGTAATTCGGTAAAATCATTTACGGTAATGAGCCCTAACTCCAAATGAGGTAGGTACCTAGGTATTTGTCGAGCCGGGCTGCATATTTCCAAACCATACATTGCAAGTGCAACTACGGTTTGTATTCTTATGGGAGTCAACTTGTCACATTCCCCAACCTAACCCTGCGGGGGCTTCCCTAACCTAACCTTAAAATGCGACAAGTGACTCCCATAAGAATACACACCGTAGTTGCACCTGCAATGTATGGTTTGGAAATATGCAGCCGGGCTACTAGCCATATCTAAATTGTCTGTATTTGCTGAAACAGGAGCAAAGCTTATCAAGCCGAAGGATAAGAAATTTGGGAAAATACGCGGCTGGCTTTTCGGCTCTTCATTATTCTTGATAACAATTGCTTCGGTTTTAATGTGTGCTATTTTCATTCTCATCCTGACAAAAGACTACGTACTTGATTTCAAGATTAATAATCATATTTATTGGGACTTGGCCCTTCTTGTATACATTGTGGTTGTCAAACTAGAAGTTCTTCTTTTGTTTGACTTAATCATATCTACGCAAGTAAACTTGGTATCGCTTTATGTCAGCTGCTTGACAATGAAGTTTTGGTTACACGAAATCTGGTAAGAAATTTGTTGTGGAATGCATTAGATATATCTACGCATCACATTGATTTTTCTAAAAAAGGCTATATTAGCTCGTGCTACAATGTTTTGAAGCTAGTTTGTGACTCAAAGTGTTTAAATACTCTGTGTGTGTGTCGTATTGTACCTAGCAAATAAAATTTTCTTCAGTTTCATGCGGAAAAAGCTCACATGAAAAATTTTTATTGTATATATTGCCCCTAGCATTCAACGGATAAACTCGGAAGAATTAGAGCCGACTTGGAGCATACAGCGTTACAGAGGAATTCAAATTCTGTGCAATGATTTCAACATGGCTTTTGGGAAATTATATATTCCATATATGAAACTGGCTATAGTTGTTGTTTTCATGTTTTGTTTCTTTGCAGTTGTACGGCTAGTGAGCGAATTAAACGCTCTAGCTTTCACAATGCTATTTGCTGCAGGACTAAGCGCTCCAGCTCTAATTTGTCCATCCTCTATTATAATGTCCAGTTTGTACGACATTTCGGTTCAATATCAGGAAAATATGATGCCTGTCATTCAGAAGATTTTCGAAGAAAAGAAGCGTAAATGCGTAGATCATCAACTGAAATCCTGTTCGCCAATCCGATGTCACGTCGGAAATTTTTACCACATGGAAGCTAAAGCTAAGTTGACGCTGCTCCAACAAGTAGTGAACGGCGTGGTTTTTCTGTTGGTAAATGTTCACAAATAATGTGAAATGCCGAGTCATATTGTAGCAATATTTTAAATTGCAATAGAGTTAAAAACAATGCTCTTGAATAGAGTCTTGTGAGTCTTGATAACAAATTTTGACATTGGAGTAGTAAAGGTATCTTATTATTGAAACATACGGGAATATGGACTTATAATTTGAATTATGCTGCGCTAATTCCAAAATCAGGTTGTGTAAGAATCCGAAAATCCCCATGTTGAAAATCCATTATGGTTTAGTTCAGGAGTTTTTCTTGAGTTGAATGTTATTATTCTTGCATTGAAACTGATACTTACATGGAAACCCTTGTTTATAGAAACGTCAACCAATAATTAGGGTAAAAATAGATGCAATGTATGTAGTACGTATGTGTTGTATCGATCAGGGTAATTTACGACGCCTTTAGGTTATACTCGACTAAGATACATTTATTGCTAGGGTTTATTATAATCAGCTCGCAGAAGGTTCTTCTGGAAGTTAATTCAAAAAGAATATTGTACTGCTGACTGAACTGAATTGGAGGTTTTTGTCATTAGAAGTCAAATAAAAACAGAATTGGGAACTTACTGATAGACACATTAGAATCAATATTTTTCTGTGATAATGTTAAGGAGTTTTGGACTAAACTTTTGAAAAGTTTTGTCGTAAAACAACGACGTTTTTAGGCTGTCAATTGATTTGATGGAAATTCGTTACGTGATTTATGCTAAGAAAGGTTGCATTAAGTGTATTCAGGTTGGAATAAGTTTAAAAAGCCGGAAAAAGGTGAACTTATCGTTTTTTAGGCAAAAACTTGTTTTAATTAGCCAACTTAAATTGACACCCAATACATTATCGACGGAGATGCTTAATGATAATGACCGCCGAGAGTATATTAGCTATTATCAAAAACTACTCAAAATTCTACCGCGCCCAAACGTATCCGTAGAAGTAAGTATCTGTTCCGTAACCTTCCTAAATCCAGCATAATTAAAATAGTAGGTAGGTGTTTTAGGAAAATAGGGGAATTGCCGGCTTACATGACGTCAAATAGATTCGTGTCGACATTTTTATGTGCCAAATGGGTTGCTGGGTTGACGCATGTGAATCTCTGATTGTGTCCATTCTATTATGAATGTCCCAATAGTGGAATTGGCATCGCACGACAATCAAATTATGAAACGTAAATTTGCTACCAACAACAACAAATACAATATATAAAACCGTTTAATTGTAAACAAACTTATCGGGATAAGAGATATGACAAACTGGGAAACACTTTGTCTCGCGGCAAACTTGGGAACAGAAGTTACGCTGACGTATAGTTTTGCAAAAATACTTAATGCCTTTGCCGCAAATGGCCATTGAGATATGCCATATGTAATGGAAATTACGTTGGGGCTAGAAAATTTACCTATTTATGAAAACTTTCATCTCAGATGATTTTTATCGAGCAAGAAAATTGGTTCATTTTTAACGAGCTTAAATTTTATTATTGCTTCAAGATGACTGGGTGCTAGGAACAATTGTGTATAGTGAGTAATGATATTAACGGGCAAACAAATGTCCAATAGAAGTTGTGTCCAAATCTAGTTTGTATCAATTTGGCCAATAGTATATAGATATTGCCCAAAAAACACACATTCTGTCCAAATGTAGATTAATATATGGGAATCATCAATGCATTATAACAAACGGGTACATTCCAAAGGCTGGAATTTCTCGATGCAATGAAAAAAAAGAGTCTGCAATGTGAAAGGAGACTTTGGCAATAAGAAATGGAATCCTGCAATAAGTCAAATTGGTCTATAATTCCAAATGTTTAATTAGTTGTTGGCCATTGGGTATTTCAAAAACCTAACCTAACCTGTAAAACGGAACAATCTCGTCCGCCAACGTTTAAACCTAACATAACCTGACTAAAATCAAATTTATTGCCATGCAGACTTATTGCAAAAGTCTTATTTTCTCATTGCACGATTATATATTTCCCCATTCCAAACCATTTTTAGTGTGGATTACGGGTTGACCGTAAATAAATATCATATACGTATTCCTATTATTTTCAACCATAGGGGAAAATATGGAAACCATACACCTAGCTCGGAAAGGCATAACAATTGGTTATTGGACTTGATGTTAAAATAAATGCTTTAGCGAAGCGTTTTTTCGACGTATTAATTGAGGTAACACAGCATTTTTAAAAATTGATTGTTTTTAATTTTTATATGATGTCTTTATTGTTTATTAGCCCAATGTGTAAATTGCTTTGTGCAAATTCTAATTGTATTAGAGCCACGTATAGTATCGATTCCATCAATTTTTTACGTTAGTTGAATTGAAATAGCCAAAAAGTTAATCGCTGCTCGTTGGGTTTTACATCGACAAAGCTAACACAAATACCCAGTAGGTAGTACAGGCTATGCTCGGGGCACCTATCCGTTTTTCCTTTCCTCTCTTCCTCTAAAAAAAAATTTGAATTTTTTCATTAAGGATGTGACAGGAAAAACGGATAGGCGCCTCAAGCATAGCCAATAGTGCCTGTGCATGTAAAAAGTATAAATATGTATATCTATATATTCAAGTATCGCTTCTTAGCATAAAAAGTTATTTTAACAACAATATTGGAAATTTTACATGTGTAGCTGATTGAGATTGCGCATGGTTAACTCTAGCGTGGAAGTACAATCTAGTAGGAAATAAATATGTCAGGATGTCATTCTAGCTGGACATTTAACTTATTTAGCTGCTGTGCTAACTACGCCCTTGAGAATATTCCTCACTGGTTTAACATTTTAGGTTTTATCAGTAACTTCCTCGTGTTATTCTTAAATTCAGACCTTTAATCATACTAAATACTTGTACTGCTTTTGGCTTCAGAACCCTTTCACGTTGACCAGCATGAAAACAACACCATTGACCACATGCTGAATCAATGTTAGTTTAGCCTTTGCCTTTGCCTCCGTATGGTACAGACCACCAATTTTGAAACTTATTACTTGACCAGAAGTTAGCAAATATTCCGCATATTTTCTATCTCTTTTCTCGGAAATTCTCTGCCAGACTGTGACTGAAATGAGCATTTGTAGAGGCTGGACATGATGATGCAGATGGGAAGGACAAGACATACGCTAGTGTACAGAATAACAGACAAAGGCAAAAGACAATGTATCCAAATCATTCCTAAGTCTCACTACACAAAGGAAAGCTAACATGAAAATAACAACCAGTAATATTTTCAGAAAAGGCGTAAGTAATCTACTAAAACCCAAGTTAAAGTCGCTGCTCAAGAGATGAAGTCCTCTGTAGTGCCTTACAATACTTTCTGGATCAATTTCATCATTCAATAGCGGACGTTCCGCCCATTGCGTGCTAAAAAAATAAAATACACCATAATAAGTTGGAATTAGTAGGTATATGCCTAGGCATATATTGTTTATTTGTATACTTGAGCGTTTGCAGCTTATCAAACTTGATGAGCCCAGAAATTAATAATATAGCATATAGTTCGTGATCGCGCATAAACTGGAAACGGCGTATATCATCAAGTCGAAAATAAGAAAAAATTTCAAAGCGAGGAATACAAAAAACATGAAATAAGAGAGGGTCCAATGAGTGCAACCATGAATACGGGCAAAAATTGTTGAATCTGCGTTGGGGATGAAAAGTGGTAGGATTTCAACAAATATAGCACATAACATTACTCCGATTAAAACTAATATAAAAACTCCGGTACGCCTCTTCTCAAGAAGCGGTGAACTCAATTTGTTTTGGTTCAACAGCCTCAGACCTATCAGTAGAAAAGCACAACGATTTCAAAAAAGAACCCATTTTATACGTTTTTTCTCATAATACTAATACAGGTTCTTTGTTACAAGAATGCAGTTATTGTTTTGAATTGGAAATGTCCTGTAGAGCCGGCGCGGCATTTCAGTATAGGCACATATGACTTATTGAGTTATGAAAATAGTTCAATTGTTACCCCATCCGTTGTTGATATCCGAGTCTTGATTGATCAATCGAAAGCAATTATGGGCAATATAACCTTCCCGAAAAATGAATTGCAAAACAGCTAAATTGACATCTCTTTTGCTTATGATCGTGGATAATTGTTTGAAGCACACACTGAGCTCAAGAAGAATAATGGAATTTAAAATCCAGTTCACCCGCTGAGAGTTCGCCCGGACCAATAATTTTATACTTTGCCAGTTGAAGAGTGGTAATAGTATAGTTTTACTGCTCAAGATAGAATTAGATAAAATGAGCGCATTGTATTTCAGTTCTTGTTAACATTTTGGTCTCTGTCTATCGTTTGACTACTAATACCTAGCAGCAACCAAAACGCGGGCCGTTACGGTAGCTGCAGCTTTAGTATTAAAATGGGGTTCAGTAGTTAACTCAAGATCAGTTCAACTTTTTCTCAATCTATCTGGGTATATATATTATATAATATTTATCTATATCTATCTTATATTATACCTACCTATATACCTTAGTACTGAAGCCACTTCAAGATTGGAGCATTACTAACAGACATTGTATTGTCGCTTTATGTTCGTTTTCCATGTAACTTTGGCTTGTTTGGATTATGTCAATTATTTTTACAATTATGCAATTATACCAGAAATTAAAATAATAAGTAGAATAAATCAATACCTGGAAAATATCTGCAATTATTGTCATCATGCGTATTTATGCTCTGACAAAAGTCTACCATATTGATTTTAAAATATTAGAAAACCAACGCTTTAATTAGGAGCTCCTCACGGGTAGGACTATCTAAGTTTTACTATAATATTCTATTCAATTTAAATATTGAATTTATTATTAGGAAGAAATGAGTTCATTTAGCACTACATGTTAGGACACAGCAATATACTGAATAACACTAAATAGGCACCTTCCAAATCAATTTAATTTAGATTACGGGATAATCTTAAATATTGAAATACCTAACCATCTGAGAAGGCTTTTAAAGGCAAACCTATTGGTTATTGGTTTTGATAATTAAATAAACACTTTACTGAAAATGTATTAATTGAGTTAATATCGAACTTAAAAATTATAGCTCTACTTTAATTTTAAAACGATGTGTTTATTGTTTAGTAGTCCACTGCTACTACACCGCAACTATCTATTTTTAATTATATTAGAGCCACGTAGAGTATCGATTCCATGCATTTATCACATTCTTTGAAGTGGAATAGCCAATGTGTTCAGCACAACAGAAAAACTATTAACTAGCATGTTGGGTTCTATGTAAAACGACCCAACGACAACCCAGTAATACTGTGTCTCAATATTATAACCTATAATCTACTGATTGTATTATTATGAATAGGTATAAACTACGGCAATATTTTAGAGCTTAGTTTGTCGTTGTACAGGATAACTCGAGTATACCTACTGTAATTCTCCGTGTAGGACCTTGAGTAGCTTTTTTCACCAGAAGTAATTGCAATTTATTGTTGTTTTTCTACTTAATATTTTAATTGTTATAGTGCTTGAAATGGAGTTAATTCAATACAATCTTCCATAACTCTCTCCACACAAAAACACGTTACTCATATTGGTTTGTTAACGTCCTATTATTAAATTGGTCACCTTGTATGACAGAATTTAATTACTTGGGCAAGTTTTAAGTTCTACGTATTCTCGACACATTTGATGACTTTTTAGTAGTTATTTTTTGTTTTTCATTGGAGCGAACATATATCACTGCAATTCGCAATTATTGCGGAGAACGAAAACAACCTTCAAAATGCTCACATCAATTGAATTAAAAATCACACAGATCATATATTCCATCATGAGCAATAAATTCATATTGTTTCCCATTTTCAATTGGAAAGATTTGAAATTGTCAGTCCGTCCAAATTGCCGGCCGTTGACGAACTGGATTGTCAATTGTATAATTTTGCTCGAACTTGGCGAATGTGTCAAACATCTAACTAAGCTAATTGCCAGGAGAGATGTTAATTCTGCTGTTTTGTACTTTATACTTCTGGAAGGATTTCTCGCCCATTTCTGTTTTCGGTTAAACTTATGGATGTACAAAACTGAGATGGCTCGGTTGATCAATCAAGCTTCGGATATTAATCTTGCATGGGGTAATTCAGCTATTATTATATGCCTTTATCCTAAAATACATATTTCCGTCAGCAAAATCATTTTAGCATAACGCATGGATTTTTACATTAAAATAAATGTTTTAAAAAACCTTCTTCGCTCAATTGTTAACATTGTAATACAAATTTACATACACTTTTCTATAATGCGGTAGCTGGTAGCTCAATAGCTAACATATGTTCTGTCTCCATTTTAAAACACTAGCAGGTTCCAGACTCGAGGATACAAATAAGATTGAACCAACATTTGTAGAGAAGCTTCGAACAGCAGTATTGGTATCCGTTTTATTTGGAGTGTCGATATGCGCCTTCATGGTGGAATTCCTTCCTTTCTTCCTTCCAAACGAAGATCCGTCCATTTTTTGAACATTTGAAGAACAGTACCCACTCGATCTTGTCACATTTCGCAGTTCTTATCTTCCTGCTGATGAAAACATTTCTTATGATTGACTTGCTGATTTACGCCGTTGCCAGTCTCTGCTCTATATACGTCACTTGCTTTATTATGAATTTCTGGTCTCGACAAGTCTGGTAAAGAATACTATTAGTCCGGGAATATGCAAAGCTATGGATGGATCTTGGTATATTGATTATTAATTTTTTCATTCCTGTAGCAGTTTGTGGCCGGAGCGTGAACTGCCAAGCGAAGAAATGAATTCAGAAAGTATTATCATGCATTACAGAGGACTTTTCTTGTTGAACAGTGACTTCAACTGGGGCTTCGGAAGATTACTTATTCCATGTCTGAAACTACTCTTGGTAGTCATTTTCATTTTGGCGTTCTTTGGGGTTTTTCGCATTAGAAATGACTTGGATGCTCTTTCCTTAGCTTTTGTGTTTGTTGCCTTGCTTACTAGCATATGCCTTGTCCTTCCCATCTCTGTAATTATGTCAAGCATGTTCGACTACTCTTCTCAGTTCAAGAAAAATATGTTACCTGTTCTGAACAAAATTCTCGACAAGAAAGAGAGAAAACATGCTCAATTACAGCTCAACTCATGTGCATTGATTCGTTGTCAAATTGGAAGCTTGTATCACATGGAGGCTAAAGCTAAACTGACGCTCATTCAACATGTTGTCAATGGTGTCGTTTTTATGTTGGTCAACGTGCGCAAGTTCTGAAACTAGAATATCTTTAAGAGTTCAAAGTGCGTATTTGAACAAATCATGAGAAAATCTCTAAATATACGTAAGGTATGCTTTCGATGTCACCCATTCTATAGAAAATAATTAAAAATAAACATTTATTATAATTAGTTGGCTACTACTTAAACAATCCCATTGATAAACAAAGTCCAAGGGATTATACAAGCAGCAAACCAACGCCGCTCTGTATGAACTATGAACTACCCAGCATATTTCAAGCGATCACTCACAAATACATCACCGCATTTTTTTTTCAATTTACAAGGTTACAATGACAGGGAGGATTATCAGGAATCCTGAGAAGACCTTAAATGTGGAAAGGACGGGGGCTTTTTCTCTGAGGAGTATGAAATCACACTTCATACCCACTCTTCCACACACGACCGAGCACCACCATACCAGTACCATATGATTGCATTTGTTAGGTTAGGTTCTCCTAAACGGCCGCAGAGGATTTTTCTTAGGCCAAGTTAGGAACTCGGACTTGGCGGCTAAGTCAGGACCGCCCATGAAGATTGCTGGAAAGGGATAGCCTAGCAGCAGTAGAGCCAGAGAGTGGCATGGATAGCCACAACACAAAGACCTTCTATTTCAACCTTTATTTGTATTTCATTCTCCTTTTAACATGTTCGTAGATATGAATGTATGGGGTGTGCCCTGTTTGCTAAAACCTACTAAAAAATCCGACTTAGTTACTCATTTGGCTTAGTATAAATAGAAGGTACTTTTGCACTGTGAACTTCAGTTGTTGTTGAGATTCCGGCGAATAAACACCACCTTAGTAAAGTGAGCTCCTCGTCGTGAACTGTTCGGTTATTCCAGCTAGTCTAGTCGAGTCTATGTTGGTCTAGCTTTGCCGTGGAACTAGTTTCTTGGGTCTTGGTTCTCCCTCCTTGGAAGAAGACGCTTCAGCGGTGGAAACTAAGTAGAGGACGGGGACCAAAATGTCAAAAAACACAAAACAGCAGAATTTGTTCTAAACACTTCACATAAAATGTGTATTGAAAAAGATGCGAAAGCTCCTTCGTATGGTGCCTTCAATAGTGTAAAATAAAACCAAATTTTTGAAACAACCAATGAAAATAATGTATTAACAACCCACGAAGGCCCAGATTATATCTCGGGCTCCTTAGTTTTTGGTCAAAGTAAAATCAAACGAACAGCAGATGGCCATGGATATGGAATAATTCGTAAGTATTTTGAGATAATCCTTCTGTCCGACGGAAATCTGTAGAAACTGACACTGTCCTTGTTGCTTCTGGACTGAGGGACACAACAAAAGTTGACCATTATATGGTCAAAGTCCAGTACCGCAGCGTAAAGTTATATGTAGTAGTAGGACGTTCTGTGTGTGGGCTGGATAGGGATAAGGTATGATTGTCCAGATTGTAAACTTTGAACATACCTGTGGTTTGAACCAAGCGCACTATAGAAAATTATTTTAAACAAGATCTGTCCGTCTCGATAAGTACTACAAACTACAACTTTTATTTGGGTTATTTTTTTGACTTCATTGTTATTGTGTAATGCATTACATGTGTTGAGATTTCACACTTGCCCTCCAACCGCTGGAACTAGATTTCGTTCGCAAACAGAGCATGTGAGTGAAGAAGCTTTTTCTGAGTTTGCAAATCGCCTATTGGTATAGGATCTCTATATAAACTAGTAATACTGGATACAGTTTTTGAAGATTTTAGAGCTCAAGTAATAAGATTTTTAAATGAGATAGCCCCAGTAAAAACTAAATTATTTCGAGGTGAAAGTAAACCATGGTATGATCATGAAGTGCGTGTTCT
>JAQFYT010002647.1:0-12351 GCA_034694925.1 Ceratophysella denticulata
TTTCGTGGCAATATTTTCCATCAAAATGTGTCCAATGTCTGAACCCACAAGCTCTCTGGAAGTTTGGAGTCGAATTTTGTGGAGAAATTCATGGGACTTGACTCTGTACCGTAAGAAAACGAAACCCGGTTTGGTGCCCTGTTCCTGCAATTATTGATCCCAGAAATTCAGCCCGATTTTTGTCCGTTATCATTTTCATGGTTTTGAAGCTTGTTGGCTCACAGCCAATTCTTGAGACCAATCCTGGAACATTCTGTACCTCAAGTCAAATTTCTGACGGGCACCAGCAGCTATCGAAATAAAAATGTTTCTGCGATTTTGAACTCGAGATTGGAATAATGCAAACAGGTCTGGATCTAAACATTCGTCCAATCCGACTAGAATATTAACTGAACATGTTTCATTAAACACAATGGATTTCTTGAGTGAAATCTGTTGCGTGGTATCTTTATTATTGAGAAGCCTCGAAACTGTCCAGAATTGGAAGTCATCCTGATTGGCTACCTACCAGAATTTGCTCTATTAAATCCGTGGTTAATCTACCGGTATCATAGTCCGTATGCACCAAATGGATTATACACTGTTCAAACCCCAATTTGTCGAAATACAAAGACAATAGAACAATTGGTTTGGAGATTATTACTGTGAATAAGAGAAATCTGAGAAAAACAGAATTCGAATCCATTTTTGAAATTTTATTACGGCGTGAACAGAACGTCGTTATAGTTCGAGATTGACAGAGTACATGAACCACTAATTGTAAGCCACGGGTGAAAACTATAAAAACTTTACCCAACGAATTTCCACTTATTTATTATTTACACTCACCTGGGGAAATTGTATGCGAACCGTGCATTGTATGTATTACGATACTTAAATTAGCAATATGTCTAGATTTTTAGACAAGCACTGTTTTGTTGCGGCGATATAGCTGGTGTTGAAGAAAATGAACCTCACTTGACCCGAATTAAGAAAAATCTATAGCTACTAGACTTGGTCGTAAACATTGTAATTTTATGTCCAGACCGCAATATATTTACGCTAACCGATTTCGTGTCACCCTGTAAATTGATTCTTTCAGCAAGATCAATGAATTGTAGCTTTGCTAATTCCGCCACTTGTGCACATTCCTTGTAAGTATTTATTTCAAAAATATATTTTTCTTATTGAATTCCGTTTCCTGGAATCAAAATGCTGATTTATTCAACAAATAACGAACACACCATACAACTTAAATCATATTACTATTATAATCAAATGATCGATTCTAGAAAAAAAATACAGATCATGCGTGGGAAATCAACCATGAAATAAACACACAGATACGGAATACGGATACGATCAAGCTACGGCGCGCACGAATACGGAGTACGACGAGTAAATCCTATTTTGGATTTGATTGAAATTTGAGTCTAGGTAGCTATTTAAATTACAGTAATATGCAATATTCTATTCCGAACCCATTTGCTAATGAAAGGCACAGGGACATACATAAATAATATCCATGCGTATATTGCGGGGTATTTCACATTTCTCCGCCAAGACGGGCAAGATTACTTCAAATACAACACTTCGAATAGTAGAGTGGCAAATTTTTCGTAAAAATGGCAAAAAAGTGGAGTTTTACGTGAATTTTGCCATTTTAAACAAAAGAGTAAATATTAAACTGTCCGATGAACAAATATAACCTCTTGAGAACCTGTTTATTCAAATCTTATCAATTATATATACTGGAGAATGCAATTTTTCATCCGGCAGTTTAATTATGCCCTGAATTAGTTATTTTTTAATTAATACTAAAATATTTTGCCAGTTCCAGAAATTCGTTTCGCCACAAATTCGTAGATTTTATGCAGTAATGAATTATTTAAGTTAACATTATTTTTTACTTTCTTTCGCCACCTTAGATTCCGCTACCTCTACAGTATTTTCTCAGTAACCTTTACACTACATTATTGAAATCTTGCGGGAAATTCTTTTCTCGAATTGCTTCCTCGTACGTTGGCGGGGGTTCATAGGTTGGAATCCCAGTTCCGATCCCGGGTGGAGGACCAACCGAGTCCCGCGTATTGAATTCACCCGTGAGTCCGAACGGGGTTCGTCGTGGGAATCGTACACGGTTGGCAGCCATTTCTTCTGGTGGGCCCAAATGAAGTCGTGGTGGATAGGTTATTGGGCGAGTGCGGAGATCCCACATGAAAACTTTCACCATGTGATTCCCAATAGCCCGAAAGATGATTTTAATGACTGAAATGGCAAGAGCGACCGGCGTTCCGCCTCGAACCGAGAAAACGAGTACGAACAGTTCGATGCCCAGCATCACATTCAGAAACTGACTGCTCCAGTACCATTTCTGACAGCGTGAGAGGACGATGTCTGTGTTCTCCTATTTTTTTTTAGAAAACATATTGAATTAGTGTCATTAATTAATTTGAACTAGAAAAAACTACGTTTGCTCAACTAAATGGCTCAATTTTGTCCCGAAACTATTTTTTCTAGAGATTTTACGCAAACTAGATTAAGATTGTTTATAAATTTGATAGGGTCATTTTGTAATACAACCTTAAGGTGCAAAATCGGTGGTCTCATCGAGCATCTCATGGTTTAAAATGATAATTAATTGAAATAGTCATTATTCATCTATTATGTATTGAAACCCCGTTCATAAAATATGTAACTTTCAATTATAATGAGTTATGAATAACACTGATAACAGTTTTTTATCTTAACCAAAGCGGTATTTCGAAATATGTAATATAATCCGTTACGCTATTGCGTTGTGATGCTGTTAGTTTAAAAATATCATTTTTTGGCCCAAACTTACATTATACGTCGAGCTAAGCAGACATTGACCCATGATGAGCTGCACGGAGTACACAATGAAGATACAGATGCAGATGATGAAAAATAGGTTGGGAACTGTAAGTTGAAACGAAATAGGTATTAAAAACAATTTAGAATAAAAATCATAACTTTGAAGTTTACGAGAATAATAAAGGCTACTACAAATAGTTTAATCTTTTATTTAATGCTGTTCAAAAATACAAAATATATCTTTAATATGTCGCTATCACTTTTGAACCTGAAAGGTAACGGTATTTTTATGTGCTGTCAACCCGACAATTCACCAGGATATTAGATTAAAACGCCTAAATCAAAAAACAATTAAGGTGACAAAAAGCCACTTTATTTACTGGAATTGTTGGAATTGTAGTTATTGCTGCCTAATCCGCGAGGCGTATAGTCATACAGCGTGTAGGGTGAGGTGAAGAGTCGCAGTCCCACGAATGCCAGCATGAAGAATGCGATGCACTTTTATAAACAAATATATAATTTCAATTAATCAAATGTATAGATAATTTAAATTTTGAAAAAATGAGTAAATTCGCCTATTTTCTAATATTCTCACTTACAATATCTGTGATTGCTATACAGCGAATTGACTTCCTATAGCGAAAGGGACCGTCTTCTTCCAGATCCATTGTGTATACTAAATTTATTATAAATTATTGCTGGTAATATTCAAATATATTCAAATATATGCAGTTTTAGCTGGTTATCCCTCTGCGTGCGTACAATGTCAAGTCAAGCCCAGAAATACATTATAGAGTGGGAATAGGTCTGATTCGGAGGGAAACCCACTTTTTGCGACAAGCTACAAGCTAATAACAGTTCTACACGCTAAACCCCGACTCGGGGGATAGGGATAGAGGAATCGGGTAAATTCGGGGAATAAGCTAAATCACTTAGGGTAAAGCTTTGAGCCTATCCACACCGCATTCGGTTTCGGCCTTCGTAATAATGTGCAATGCCAATGGATTGACGTCAGGCGTCATTCAGAACCCGACGACCACAGAAAAAAAATTTGATCTTGAACTTGTTATTCACCCAACTCAAACTTTTCTCGCTTGGAAACATTATAGCATTTTTATTCGTCAAGGTAGACAAGACAGTAATTTGTAAATGTAATTTGTCAGACAAAATAACATTGGCATTTTATGGGTCTCAATATGTACATAATTTGGGTATTGGTATAAATTAGTGTACGATCCCTTGGGGTAATATATACGTTTTCGGATGCGCTACAATCGCAGGATGGTTTATTTGCTGACCGTGAACATACGTGGCGACCCCTAGATCGCATACTATATCCATACCGTATATACATATGTAAGTACTTAAACTTGTGTAATACCAATAACGTATACAGTCTTATAATGAGTACTTATAGTATGAATAATTCATTCCTACAAGAAGGGTTCGAGGTTCAGGTTCCAGAGGGTTTCAAACTTTCAAAGGTACAATATAGTTATTGCGTGCGCGGCGCGGTGCAGGCTGTCACAGTTTCAGGTCAGGTCACATATAGGTCATGGAGGTCACAGTTGACTTATAATTCTCGATGCAATATGACTCGATGAAATCTCAGGACATAAATTAATTCGGGACTTCAATCTTCGGCATTGGCACTGGAGTGGGTAAATCAATTTTGTAGCTCTTGATAGCTTCTTCGTAGGAAGGTGGGGCAACGTCTTCGTACGGCGGGGCTTGGGTGGTCCAGGCGGAATTAAGTGGTGGGGGACCGCGGGGACCTCCACTGCCCCCGCCGCTTTCTGGGGACAGGACGCTGATAGGGTTAATGGCATTGAAGGCATTGAAAGCTCGGCTACTGTAGTCTCGTATGGAGTAGGAGACCACTTGCATGGAGAACACACGAAAGAACACTTTACTGAAAATTCAAATGAAATATATTAAAAGTTTAGGGCAAAAACTGCGTGTTTATGGGACAAATAACAACTTTTATTGAGCTTAAATCAGGAATTTATAGGACAAAACCATAAATACCTAAAGCAGAGAGTTAATGCCATCAACGTCTTTCCGTCCACAATGAAGACAAAGAAGTAGATCTCAATGAAGAGCATGACGTTGAGAAGATTGGAAGTACTGTACCATTTTTTGAATTTTGTGAAGGCGCATTCGGCATACACCTGGAAATTTTTTAATGTTAAATTGATTAGCAATTTTTTATCTACCAATATACAGACCTGCAATTCGACACTGTAATCATATCGCATTTATTAAAAGCAAAACAAAATTTTATTATTCGTCATCACATATCAAATCTTCTAAAATCGCGACGATTTCACGTTTTCGCGTAATCGTCGAAATAAAACGGTAAATAAACAAAGATTAGATTAATAAATTAAAATTCCTGAACTCACTTCATTCGTTCCTCTGAAGAGCACGATTGCCATGATTGATTGGAGCGTGTAAAGGCAAAATATTACGAATCCCAGTGCTTCTCTTACTGTAAAACGTAAAATTAAACAAAAATTAAAACGCAAATTTAATTCACATGTGAACTGACATTCACCTCGACTTAATTAAGGTCTGGGGTTGGGAAAATATCGGATAATTTCCAATTTATTCCGCCCTTGTCAATTCAGCCTTTGCTTTATGCTAGGTTTCATAGCATAACGGAATCATACACGTATTTTCGTACATACATGATTTTGTTGAATTGGTGCATGTTTCGTATTTGGGTAAAATTATACGTACAAATTATAGATGCAAACTTACGTTTATCTCCTTCAAGGCGAATTGGGAAGAATCCAAAGGACAGAAAGGCAAGCATTACAAAACCGATAGCCTGTAAAACGCCATTAAAATATTATAGTTGAACTGGGTTCGGACAAAATAATTCATTCTATTGGATGAAATAATTCAATATGCATATAATCTCCTTACGAAATCCACAACAGCAATACATCGAATACCCTTCCGATATTTAATAATATCTTCTTCCACGACGACTCCAGTCTGTGTTCGATCCATCGCAATGTACGCTCTAGAGCTTACTTTTTCAAAAATTAATATTTTCACACATCTAGCTCGAATTTTCGCAAATAACGCTTTATGCCGTTAATTTAATTAAACTAAATAATTAGTCGACACTTTCAGTTTTAGTAAATCCCAGTTTGTTTGGCGCGTTTTGTGCTTATACAAACACCGTTGTTATTTGCCTGTTGACGTGAATTCAATTCTGTGAATCCGCACAGAATCTTTTTACGAATCTGAATTTTCTTCATAAGCCACAGCCAAGGCTAGGGTTCAACTTGAGCCAAACCAGCATAGCAGCTGAGCTGTAGGTTCAGCATTCAGTAGGGTTTTGGCTTTTGGCATAGGGGAGCAGAAAATATTCCTGTTTGTACATCAAATATGCAATACATAACTACAATATACGATACATGAAAAAGTCCTATGGCTAATGCCTTGGGATGTGGTAATCGTACAATGCAAATTTTAATGGTAGGGACTGACGCATCTATTACGAGAACTGGTTTGGTTTGTGGTTTAGTTTTGCCTATGCTATTATGGTTTAGGTGGTTCAGGTTTTGATAGTTCAATGATAGGCAGAATGCAGAATCTAATATGGAATACGTGTACAAGTTTTACTTTTTTACTACCCTGTCCAATTCACATTCAATTTGTAAGTGTACTGTTATAGTCCCTTCCCCACGGTCACGTCAAGTCAAATTACGTATGCGGGTGAGTGTAGGTTTGAATGCCTGAATGTTGAATGAGCATTAATATTAACCTTAACCTTATGTGTGTATGCAGATATTTAATTTTATTAAGTCTAAATCAATAGGCTATTACCGGGATTAATGTTCAGCGCTGATGGTAACAATCGAATTTGGAAGGCCAAACGCAAATTGCGCTAATAGTTACGCCGTTGAGAATTCAAAATATTTGCTTTTTACATTGTAACGTACAATCGAACAGATTGATCTTCTTCGACCTAGGTTGGAGGACTCTCTATCTGTATGTACGTACAGGTTTATTTTATATCGACGTATGATCCGTAAAATATCAGATCGTAGGATCTGAGCTCGAAAAAAACAGCCAAATGCCCGAAATGCATGTTTGAAATAATATGCGGAATACTCAATAATCCAACCTAACAGAACATTAACTTAATTTAATTACAATTTATGAGTGTATTTTGGTTAGATTTTATGATTTATTGCAATTTACTGAGCAAATTTTGTTAATTTTTCTTGGCTTCAGTAGTATAATAAACTAACCTAACCTAAATGACCACATCTAGCTTGGATAACTAAGGTTAAGTTATGAAATAATTAGTTTGGAGATCATTCTAATTTCTCATGTTAATTTTAAAACATTGCTCGCTCAGGGCTGTGGCTGTTTATTTTTAATTAGCTCATTATGACATTAAAATTTCGACCTCAAAGCAGTTGCAACAGGCTACGTACCTAATCAAACAAGTAAAAACTTAGACACTCGTTTATTAAACCTACAAAATTCTTATTTGAATGGCAAATAGCCTTAGTATTTACATTTGAATTATTGTGGTATTATGCCTTATATATGCTTGTTCTATTACTCAGTTAAATGCAATTTAAGTTAACCCAGTACCCGACTGGATAACTGCTGGGAGCGTGTGCTCGCCTCGTTAGCTTATTAAAGTATAAATGATTTTAGACACGCGAGCGAATCTTTGAGACGGTACGTATTTAGCGTGTGTGCTTTCTAATTTTAGGTATATGATTTACCTATACTTTAACGGTTTTGCCTAAATTTGAAATTAACTACTCGTGCTTAAATCCCCTTACTTATTTCTATGAGAAATATTACAATTTACGAAGCTTACCGGAATTTTAATTGCTAATTACCAGTGTCACTATGGCGCAAAACATTGTGAATTGTATTTCCATAATTTGATTGATATAACACTTTTGTGGAAATTAGCTTCCCTAGTTTCTGGAATTTTAAATTTAAACCTCGGTTGAAAATTCAGAATAATTGAAATCTAAATATAAGCATAAATATAAGATTTCTTGGTACTCCATTGCTATAGTTAAAGTTATTGAAAATTACAAAAAATGAAAAAAAAAATGATTTCAATAACACATTTTCCATCGTTTACCAAACGCTAAAGTCAATAATTTCATCTAAAATGGGCATTTTCTTCTCTTCAATAAAGAACTACGTTCAGAATTTTTGTAATTTGCACATGGAACAAGCACCCATCCAGTACACCCGGGCTAGGGACTACAATCCGGGCGGTAAGATCCTACGATATGGTTGGAATTATGTTCGATTTGGTTTTGTGATTATTTTGCGGATTTTTAGGCTTGTGGTAACATATGTTCGCGAGAGGCTATGAAGGTGTCATAACGTCATAAGTCATAACGAATGTCATAAGTCATAATACATGCATTCTTTCAGCGTCTGTATTAGCTGACGGACTTTCGACAAAACATAGGATATACCTGTGTAGCTCAAGCTATTACACTTTGCACTGCTTTATCACAGGCAGCAGTTAATCCCAATATTTTATCTTAAAATGCACTGTTAAATTCAAATGCTTTCTCTGAAACCAAATATATACCTGTAAGCTTAATATCTTTCAGATTACATGTACAGAGACGTTCTTTTTCACCTGTCGCCCTACCATAGCAATTTTATTATGATTTTCTATTCCAGGTTTTATTCGAGCAGAGGTCTATGCATCTTGGAGACGTTCCCTGAAACAAATGACGGGGAGTGACTACTTGACCCGTGAACTTCTGCTCCCAATTGTGAATACTCGGGTCAAGAATTTCTTTGCAAGTCAGAAATACACTCAATGTGACTTGGCTAATCTGCTCGAGAATTTCCCGGAATGGGATGAGCGGAAAATCTTTGACGTTCATGATCTCTTCCAAGTCTTTGAAGTGGACGGAGATGGGCTAATTGAGATTGCGGAAATGTGAATATTCCATTCATAAATTTTGAAATATTTAGTGTTAAAAAATAGGTATATTGAATTTTAAGTTGTATCAATCGGTCGCCTTCTTTTTCAGGTGTGTCGGTTTAGATAATTTAGGGGATAGGACGCCAATTGAAGCCCGAACTGGGCTCCTTTCTCAAGCTGACGATGATGGTACTGGAAGTATCGATTTTGAAGAATTTCTTGGTGTATGTTGAATTCTTTACAAATCTATACTCGTGCACTTGAAAGAATTTGGATGCTTCGTGTGTATGTGTGTTGTGTGTTATTGGTTTTGAAAAATTAGGACTTACGTACATTTGAAAATTCAGCGAATATATTACAGCTAGAATCACACACAGATTCAAAAATTCAAATACTTTCTGTGCTACAGTAGTTCTTATTTATTAAATTAGAATTTTTTAGAATTTTAGGTAAATTATGCTCATGAATTATTGGTTTTTAGATTATTTATGACCTGGAAGTGAAGCGCGGTGGTCAGCATCCTTTAGGACGAACCTTTTCCGAGGTGGATGAGAATGTTCGTTACATTCGACACATGAGTATTATTCAACAGATCCGTGCCGGGTGAGCCTTTTTCTGAATGCTTGGTAATTTATTAGTGGGTAACCTACGTATATCAGATTGAGTCTCCATATCTCCGATTTGGTAATACATATTTCAAAGGCTGAAAATTTAAGAAACGGATTAATTCTCAGCTTCTGAAGTATTGCCTATCCGGAGACCTCTGCAATAGGCCCGCTTGGGCCGAAGTAGCCGCGTGTGTCACTGTTCCATGGTATCGTTACTCGCTCTCAAAAACATACCTATCCCGAGACACATTTAAATCTCTGACCCTCATAATTTTATCAACAACCCTCGTGCGGTAGGTAGTTACTTGGTTTCAATAAGTAAATACTAAATTCTAATCAATTTTTGTTTATATTTTGCAGTTTATTGTAGTCCTGGAATATTCAACACTGGTTCAATGAATTTTTCCACTTTACGAACAATTCGGTCCAGAATCCACCATATCAAATCTAGGCATCGAATTCTAAATACCTTATGGTATTATGCAGTATCGCTTCTATAATCTCGCATTTATTGTGGAATATATAATAGTACGAAGTTCTCACTGCTGTATAATCGTCAGTATATTGTACCTAAATGACCGCAGTTGGTAAATTCTGAAAATAATTTGAAAATAAATGCAGCTTTGTAAATACAAGTTTTGTAAAGTTATCTGATTTCGCTCAGAGTTACATTTAATTACCGTTAATTATTTACGAATAAAATATAGGATATCGTAAACGCATTAAATTACTTTCATATAACAAGTCTACTAACACTAATATCCTAAACTAACGATACTAAAATATACAATGTTAAAATATACACATTTTAATTTCAATCTCAACTAGTAAAACACCTGAGGTCATTCTTATACGATTAATTTAATTTAATCAGTTGAGATTCCAATAATTGTCAATTTAATCTCAATAAGCTCTATTCTGTGTACAAAACGAGAGCTTGGAATTCAGAATTTGGTCATTTCCCTGCCTTTGAGATTGTCCATATCACTTGAACGGGACCCAGGGCCCGACTCTCCATTTGATCCCGGTGGTCTAAAGATTGTGGAATTGTGTACGGAATTGACCGTTTCCCCATCCGTGACCATGGACGCAAGCTCAATAATTTGTTGGGTCACGAGCTCACTCAATTCCCCCGTCGAATTTCGGACAATGTACGAGGCTGAGATCCGGAAGATCACTTTGAGCAGAGCTTGAAAGGTTAGGAAATTGATTCGGAGACCTTCTATGGACAGAATAACATAGATTTCTATGATTATGAGTACTATGAGAATTACTGAGGTCCGGTACCAGATTCTACATTTCCAGAGTGCGGCTTCGACACATTTCTAAAAAGAAAATTACAAATGATTTAATATGTAGCTTACAGTTTGTGTATAAAAAATAAGGCTTGATTTTTAGATAATATGCCGATTTTCAAATTCAGTCAATTCAATCAATTTCATACCTGTTGAGTAGCACTATACAGTACAATGGCCATGAATAGTTCGAGACCGTGCCCAGTAAATATACCCGCCCAAATTGTCGAAAGCATCAATTCTCGCCGTACTGTTCAAAGAAATGTTATTAGCTCATTAATTAATCGTTGTATAAGATAGATTAGTCATCGGTTGGAACTTGGCATATTAACTGGTGAAGCCCCATGCCCTTAATTCCACAGCCACTTCAATATGGCTTAACTTAATTACGCCATATGATAATCTTAAAATTTTCACAAATAAAGAGTGCAGTGCAGTTGGTACAGGTTTATCGGGTTTGACGAAAATGATTTACGTGGCAAGAATAAGGAGCTTACTCGAACCCATCTGTAAATTGTAGTCTTCCGGCTGGGAAATCACAACTCTACTGTGCATACTGTATAGAATGTAACGGTAGACATAGTAGCAGATCATGAAGCTAGCAATTCCCTGTAAAAATACGCAATATTAAATTTACAAATTAAGTATTTCGTGAAATTCTCGCAAAGTAATAACGTATAATAACTAACCATATCAATAGTAGCAACAGCCCTAACTCGTTTCTTGTACGTGGGTGGTAGCTCTATTTCTTCCATGTGGTAGTCATCGTCACTGCCCGACATCATGGTAGAGCTTAATTTTTCCAGTTTGAAGTCTTGAGTGTCAATATCAACTGTGACAAACTGAATTAGGTCGAAGGATCTAATAATTCAATATTTCAGTATAAATTCAGAAAAAGTAAATCGCAAATATTAACAAAATTTCAGGCGAATACCCACCTGTTTGCTGTTGGTAAGATAGTGGATATATCTGGCTTTTTATGGCTATGTTACGTAATGGATTGTGTTCGTAGGCGGTGGCAAAGGGACTGCGTGTCTTTTCTAGGAAATTTCTAAGCCACTGGAACAGATAACAGATGAGTATTGATTTTTAAGTCACCTAGATTCCCGTCCCGGGCTCTTGCGCACTTTCTCGGTGTATAGCAGGTAGCAGACACGAGTACAGCAAAAATTCATCTAGGTCTGGGTGAAAGCCGGAAATGACAAAAACTTTCTTAACTGAAATAAACCTTGTTTGCAAAAGATGTGCATTTCGTCTATGCAACGAATTAATTAAACTATTCTACATGTATTAATCGAATATGCCCACATCGGATAAATACGCTCTTTTAGGGCAATGTATTAATTTCGGCCATATATTACTGATATTCTTATACCTACTTCTTTGCGGCAAAAAGCGCTTTTATAGGACACATTGGATACGAATGGTGTGTCATTCGTATATGTCCTGTCGGGCACATACAAGATCCAGCTACAGAGCGTGCCTATTGGTTAGTTAAATCTACCAATCAGCTGTATCGCGCATAATTTGTCGTTTTCCAGCACTACCTACCAATATATATTTTAAAACAAAGTTTTATTTACGTTCACAGGAATAAAATGAACGGCAGTGTAACTATGTAAAATTTCACACTAGACAAATTATTTAAAACAAATAGAAAATCAATGCAAATTAAATTTAATTTCAAAGT